>OZ037999.1:22836013-22906013 GCA_964035705.1 Porites rus | reverse complement strand
AACGCTTCGACGGATTCTTAGTTTCGAAAAAAATAAAAAGCAACTTTTCTACTACTTACGTAAGGGTAAGTGGAAGTCTTTGAAAAAGTTCAGGGTAAGCTTTATGTCTGAAAAGATAATAAAGAAGAAGAGGGAAAGAGAGAAAAAATGCCTTTATTGGCACAAATTCTTGAACAGTCAAGTGCAACGGAGGTAAGTCTGTTGTTTTTCTTTCCTGCTTTTGTATAAAACAAATAAGTTCTATCAGGAGGTTCCTTGCATGTTGCCGTGTGTCTCTTCAGCAGAAAATCATTAACACACACGGGCGTGCCTCGTGTGCCACTTTTTTTGTTCTTACCACATCTGACATCATACTTGATCTATATCAAAATTAAGTAGTATTACACATGGGGGTACAGGCGCATAGTATATGGTTTGGGGTTTTTGCTGACGACCGCATTTCGGACGCTCGATACTGGCGCATAGCGCAGAAATTGGTTTGAACCGGTTTTGGGCGGTTTGTCTAGAATTTATATATATTTTATTTTTTAATAATATCGAAGCCCAACCAAATCACCATATTGAAATAATTTTTTGCTGAATACTATTTTGGTTTTGGAATTAGGATCTATTTGATATTTTTGATATTTATCCTCATTTGTGAATACAACATGAGAATGATTATTGGTTATTTTTTTGAGTCCAAAATCTATTTTGTCTGTTTCTGCTTTTTGAATCATTTCCAATATTTTATCCACAATAGGATCTTCGATTATTTTCTTTTTATAAGTATCTAAAATAGGATCTAAATAAAAGCTCTTGACGCATTTATAATCGGCTTTTTCTATTGCTTGCTCAGGCTCAATGAGTACTGATCCTTTTTATCCTTCACAAGTATTTTTTATGATGCCAGATAGTAGTAACAACCCACGGCATGAAATTCTTGGTTCTTTTAGCTGGTTTAGTTTCTATAGTGCTGATTTTAGAGCGGTTTTTGTGTGTTTTTGTACGACTTTTGACTTAATATTTGAGACAAGTCACATTTCATTGGTCAACTTTTGCTTACTAAGGCTTACTCTACCATTTGGAGGAATATACATAGATATTAAACTAGTGCCTCCTGATAGAGATTGTTGTTTGGCTAAAAGACGGATAAAATCTTCCATATATATATATTATGTATATAATTATGAAATGTAAAAAAGGTGTATTAAATTTTTAGTTTGTGACAATAGGTTACTCATTTTCCTCCTCTTCCACGGTTTCAAAGATTACACCTAAAACGCCTGTTAATGTCATCTCAGGTGATTCCAGTTTTTTGGAGATTAATTTCTTGTGGTATAATGTCGCAATTTCTTCTTCCAATTTTTGGATTTTAGTGAATAGTGCATTAAGTTCGGATTCCTTACTCTGGATTTTAGAATCAAGCTTTCTTATACGATCGTCCATACATACTATTAGTTAGATAAATCTTGTAGGTTGCTTATTAAAGTCGTCACTATAGCCCAACCATTTTACCAGAGCTTGTTTCTTCTTATGATTCCTCCGAATGACCTTTTCAATGCGAAATACATCCTGTTTTGATGGTAGTAATTCTGGCTCATAAAAGCTGCCTTGTATTTCCTCATTATTGAGATCCTTTAATCTGTATGTGATTGGGTTTGTGGATTGGATTTTATCAATCAGGAATATCTCTTCTGTCCAGTTAGGTGTGTACCCTTTACCGAACACCTTTCTCTGGTACTTACTTATCCTAACTTTATCACCAACCTTGAATTTGGGCTTAAATGACAATTGCTTCATATCACCATATAGATTGTAATACACAGTACTTTCATTCTTCTTCTTACTAGCTTCTACAGGTGTCATTTTAATGGAACTGTGTTTGGTGTTGTTATATTGCTTCAGTATTTTTGGTAGTATGTCAAGATATTGGGTATTACCCTGGACAGTAAATTGCTTCCACATTTTGGTTTTAATTGTACGGTTCCATCTTTCACATACACTAGATTTTTCCTCATTTTCGGTTGAGTATAGT
This sequence comes from Porites rus, assembly GCA_964035705.1. NCBI lineage: Eukaryota > Metazoa > Cnidaria > Anthozoa > Scleractinia > Poritidae > Porites > Porites rus. Next base: position 22,903,996 of record OZ037999.1, on the reverse strand, counting down.
GTTATGTTATTCCTTTCTAACAGTTCTTTCATATTTTTGTTATAATACTCTTTCCCCTTATCAGTCCAAAGATATTGTGGTTTACGGCCCTCTTTGAAGATGGTTTTGAATGCTTCTGTGACAGTTTCCCCTTTCTTATCCTTCAATGGGACAATCCAGCCATATTTGGAGAATAGATCTAATACCATAAGAAGATATCTATAACCCTTGTTCCATTTGCTGAACTGTTGCATCTCAACCAGATCTTTGCACCAAATTTTGTCAATACCGGTTGTAATAACACGCCGCCGAGTAAAGTTGCGTTTTATGGGTTTATGTAATTCATCCGCTAATTGTTGTTGCCAACTGACACCCGACGGCTTTTCTAGTTTAAACCAAGACCGAGTTTCTGTTTTGTGTTTATTAGATTTCTAGCTAACCAGTGACCCCATTGTCGTTCACTATAGGGAATGGAGTCTAATGATTTTACCATTTTACGGTCAGCTTTATTTTTGCGCTTTCGGTTATCACCACAAACACTATAATCAACATCGTGCTGCATGGCCACTGCATCGGTTGGCCCAGTTGGCGGATCATAAATTTCTAATATTTCACCAGTTTCTGGATTGTATCTGACTTGCTTTTCGAGATCGTTGTAAGGGCCTGTATACCGATGTCCTGGTAAAGTCCATCCACCTGCTGGTTTTGGTAATTTACCAATCTGTTTGTGGATATCTATAGCACCTCCATCCAAATCTTTCCTGTTAGTTTTGTAGTTCTTTTTTGGTTGTATTTTGGTTGATAATTGGTCAAGAGCTTGAGATCCGACACTGTGTATTACCGGATTTAATTTGTCCAGAGCGTAGTCGATAGCTTTTTTCTGTAACTTTTTATTACGTAATGCTTCTGACCCGTAATATATGCCCATCTCAACGGTCTTTTTGGCCATATATGGTAGGGCATGATGTACAAATAGATCAGTAGCGGTTCCTACAGCAGTGTGAAATAAATCGCCTCCTGCTTGAGAGGGCCCAATTAGTTTCCCTTCTTGACAAACTTAAACTTTTTTATTCCGCATTCAGCACAAGTGCACCAAAACAGAAGTCTACCATTTTGGGCAGTTTTATAATCCGAAGGTTCTACACATTCTGTTTGCTTCTTCTGTTCAACACAATAAGATTTTACCATTATTATATATTTATGTTACATAAAATAGTTTATCTGAAATTGGTGATTTATCATTTGATTTGTGGAACTAAATTTGGGGTTGTGTATAACGTCTAATAATGATCTACCTTTTTGTCTCTCTAGGAGATAATATAAGCACCAATACCCGCACAAAACACTGTCTCTCTCTTGTATTTCGTCTGACGAGTACACCATTTTTTTACCGCTTGTTTTCAGATAATTTTTGATCTCATTGGGCATGATCAACCCAAACGAATCAAAATACTCGCAATATTGATTATCCACGTTTCTATAACAGACCCAATGACTGCCCCCGCCCATTGAATCATCGAGATTAATTATTCCTGTTTCCAATTTGTGTATTTTTTGTGGTAAATTATCACGGCTAAATACACCTCTAAAATATTTTATTCCTAATTGTTTGACCCATTGTAACAGATCAATATTCGATAACGGTTTGTTTATGAATTTTATAGTATTGTTCCTAGAATTGGGATTGAATTGAATGGAATGTTTTTTCCGAGCAGCAGACCCTTTCCCTTTCTTTTTTTTTTTTTTTACACCCATACCAACTGGATTTTCCCATGTTCCAAAAAAAGGTGGTGACATGTAGGGATACGGATTATACATTCCGTGGCCATTAGTTGTATCGGGAACATAAACAGATGTTGTATTAGCGGCACCGGTTCTGTCAGCCTGCAGTCCTTTTCCCGTCAATGCGTTTAGTAATAGTGGGACTCCTATACTCGCTGGCAGAGTTCCTAAAAAACCACCCTGCTGTGTTTTCGTCGGTCTGATAACTAATCCGTCTCCAGTTTGGAGAGCATTGAGAATATCCCTTGAGAATATGTTTGTACGCTATCAATTGTGCTATTTTTTCCTGTGGAATAAGAAAACCTCCTCGTTGACCTTTCCCGAATATTTTATCCACACCTAAACTGGCTAATCCTGATAAAGCTCTTGCTGCAAGCGGTGCGATAGCTTTTTTGGCTAAGGGCATTGCCATAGGTAACAACTTGCTTCCTAAATTGATTAATGATCCCCACAAACTACCACCCTGTCTAACAGCTTTTCTGATTTGTGTTTTTGATATTTTGATATCCGACCCTGTACCCTGGCTCATTAGCTTATTGATCTGAGTTTTTGTGAGCATTAATTCATGTGGGCCGGATAACTCATTTCTGGCTAATCTGATCGTTATTGCTGAGTTATTATTATAAGCTCTCGAAAGCTTTTCCAATTGTCCTTTACTAAGTGACACACCATAAGGATAATATTTCGTCATTACTTATATATAATATACGTTACATAATTTTAACCATATTCAATTTACGATCTGAGTATTATTTTACCATCTTTCTGTATTAGCTCAACATCTTGCTCATATAATGTTAATGCGTAAATTGAGTAGGCTGTTGCCGTTGTTCCAGATAGCTCATATTTAAATGTCAGTTTTGTGGTGCCATCCTTAATGTCCATTTTTTGTTTTGTTAAGTCGAAATATAAGAATGCAAACAGGGTACTAAAATTAGATTTATTGAGTAATGACCCTTCACCGTAGTCATTATTTTTGTGAACATATTTCAACACATCCCTAAAGACTCTAGTCATATCAGTACTTGGTGTGTAATATATTTCGGGGTATTCATTTCCGTTTCCAACTTCCAGGTGACAATTGGAAAAGGTTCTTGGGTCCGTTGATATAGAGAATGTATTGTACAAGAATGGATTAGCTGTCTGGGCATCGATATTCGCATCATTGATTATAAACACAAACACGTGTCGGGGTTTCGAAATACCAGAAGAGATTCTGAAATTCCCACTTCTCTGCTGACTACTATTTGATCTTTCAATATTCTCTCTCAAATAAGTCCACTTATGATTTTTAAGATATTGGCTCATATAGGATGTTTGGCCCTCAGTATTGAAGGTTATCCGTGGAACATACAATTGCATCACCCTGCAATTAGCCCCGGCTTGCCAAATAAGATTACCATCTGACTCAATCTCAAAATTCATCTCAACTCTTGTTTTAGGTAACAGCTCATCCTCTAACATTTCGAAAAACGAGTATCGGTTCAGTGGTATGTCTGTATTTACTGTAGATGAGACACCTAACAGTGCTTTTCGAAGGGCAAAACCTTTATTGTAAGCAGCTCGCCTTTTAGGTAACTGATTTGTACCGCTAACTTCAAATTCCCGCTCTTCCGCATTTCTGGTTGTATCAAGGAAGAAAAACTCATTGCTTGCTGTCTTACTGGCGTAAGCCGGACTGTACTCAAGCAAGTTTTTAATATTTACCGCATGATTCGCGTCATTACAATCGTACACTTTCTTACCGTTTAGTTTAATGTCAAAATGTTTCAATAGTGAGTACGACCCGTTTACAATACCATTATGATCTGCTACTGCAATATTGCCTCCATTAGCCAGCAAGACTACTTTGAAATCTACACTGATTCGGGCATTATACCAGTCGAATGGTGTAACCTCACCACTGTTATCAACAACAAACCTATAGCCATCTTTCTTCTGATGAGCATTATTGGCCACAGTTGTATTCAGTGCTGTTTCTAGGTCAAAAATAACATCTTCATATCGTTCAACATACTTTGGATCTCTAAAAGATTTCATTATATTAATAGATTACATAAATCTTCTCATCTGGCCTCCAGATAGTAATTGATTCACCCTCTCATTAATTTCGTAATCGGTGAGTTCTCTTGATTGTGGGTTTTCTATTGGCGATGTCGCTACTGGTGATGCTACTATCGGTGTCTTTTTATTCTTTTTGCTTAATAATTGAACAATTTTATCGCCTGCTTTTTTGCCAGCATATTCACCGGTTTTAGTAGCAGCTTTTTGAACGGCTTTTTTTGTTGCCGTTTTAGCAGCCTCTTTCATCGTCTTTCCAAATAGCTTTCTACCAATTGTTTTGAAAACATCGGTAACACCTTCTCCATAAATATGCTTCTTAACATATCTCCCCATTTCAACATCATAACGTTTCTTGAATTCTGATTTTCTCATTGTATATTATTAGGTTACATATTATGCTGGTTTGGATCGCAATAACAATGTCATAAAACCAGTCAATATTATTTAGTCCAATTGGTCGCCCGAGTGAGTCTGTGATATAAAACCTCATTTGTGAAATATTAAGTTGGGAAACTTCATTAAACAATAGTCTTCTGGGTTCAAATGTGAATGAGAAACTTCTTGTCAAATTGTCAGTTGGAATAACAGCTAACGTATTAGTATTAACACCATTCAATATGCTGTTCGTAATAGCATCGGTATTGATATAGATTATATCAATGGAATTTGTGATATTAAATTTACTATTTCTCAGATCCAGTTGGTAATTGTTATGGATCTTAATGAGAACCTTGTAGGTCGATAATACAAATGTTAGGTTAATGTAGTATACATCATCCTTTTTTGCATCAGTAGTAAAATGGCCTTTCTTTTTCATGTACTGATGGAGATAGTCATTTAGATCTGAATAAGTGTACATCCCATCCACAAATTTGACGGTTTCCCATGATGTGCCACCATCAGGTGAGTATTTTATTTCCTTATTTTGATACTGTTCTGAAATATTGTGCCAACTGTAAGTTATAGTGGCCTTATCCAAGGCTATTTCATGTGTCATGTTATTTTGGAGTTTTAACACTGGATCAAATTTGATTATGAAGTCCTCTGCTTTATTCCGTCCGATTTTCTGTCTATTAACAGATGATATATGGATTGCTCTTTCTTGCATTTATATTATTAGATTACATATTCCTTCAACAGACTATTAAGCTGGTTGTTATTTAGAATGCCTAATTTTTTCAGTGTGTGAGCAATTTTGGAAAATTCATTTTTCACACCATTATTTCCAGCCAATATGGATCCACCTAATAATTCTAATCTGTCCAATAGATCAACTGGGTTATTATAATAAACAACTCCTGAACCGATTTTTTTGTACTTATTACTGGTTCGGTGAATTGGAATATCACTTATTCTGTTCAGGTCATCAAATACCATTTTTGATAATGGTGAATACTTCTTTTTACTGTTGAACCGCTTTGTGAGCAGATCAAGGGCATCAAAGTCCACTTGCTTATCATAGACTTTTTTACCATCCTTATGAGCAGTTAGTTTAAGCTGGCCATAAAGTTTGGGCACATCAATGGTCACATTTCCATAAACACCAGTATTAGGGTTAATCTTAAAGGCATTTCTCTTTTTTTGTGTATAAATACCCTGACCAACTTTCAATGTTTTTGCTCCTTCTTCTACAATACCAATTCGTTGTCTGTATTTTCTTATGATATCAATCCCTTCAGTATACTCGGCAATTTCATCCTTATTTTTCTTTATGTTAGCTTTTGTTGTCCTTAAACTGGCTTTTTTCTGGCCCAAGTCCTTATTTATTTTACCAGATTTATCTAATATTTGTTTCGCATAATTTGGCTCTTTTAAGGTTTGCAAAAAGATGTCAGCTGGTAATGGCAATTCCTGGTTTTGTATGAATGCCAATTCTTCTTGGGTAAATCCTTTATTTATATCTGCTATCATTTTGGGTACCACCTCACCACTTGGGCCTGGTAATGCTAATCTTTGAACTTGTTCACCATAGGGGATAACTTGTTTATTAATATCTTCTCTCAATTTACTGATTTCCTCAATTTCCTTATCAAACTTTTCTGTTAGAGGTTTCAAGTCTTCAGACGTCTTTTCGTAAACATCCTGCTTATTAGTTCGAACTTCTTTTATAACATCCCTAACAACTTCAGTCATTTTTCCTGCTTTAATTTTAGGAATACTGAGTCTCTTGAATCTTTCTATATCCATTATACTATTGTGTTATATAAAACTTATCTCAACTTATCTGAACTTATCTTGAATTATCTAACATAATATTATATGGATATTCCAAATTATGATTTCAATGAAGATGAAAATACAAACTTCAAACAGCTGTACGAGTATATGCCCAAATCTAATTTTAGGATGCTGATATGCGGCGGTTCAAATACAGGTAAAACAAACTTACTTTTTCACATCCTTATGAAACCATTAGTCTATTATGATCAGATCCATTTATATGGCAAAAACTTGGAACAGGAAAAGTATCGACACATGATAGGAACAATGAATGACATTAGTAACCAGGTTGGATATGACATAATGCACTGCAATAATGATAACATTAAACCTGTCAATAGTCTGGAAAGTGATGCCCAAAAAATTGTAATATTTGATGACTTCATTTGTGATAAAAATCAAAAGCCGCTTATCGATTATTTCATTCAAGGCCGTCATAAGAACTGCAGTGTTATTTACCTTTCACAATAATTTTATAAAACACCAAAAGATATCAGACTAAACTGCAGTCATTATATTGTTTATGATTTCCCTAGCAGTAATGAGAGAAATATGATTTCTAGAGAGTTGCATGTAACAAAGGATCAGTATATTAAAGCCACTAAACAGCCGTACTCATTCCTATATGTGGATAAACCAGTGAAGACTGTCAAAAGAAACTTTTATGGAAATATCTAATACACTATTATAAAATGGGAATATTTAATCAGCAACCTAATTATAATCAATCATATACGAAAGAAAAACGCGGTATTACTGGCCCTCAAGGACCTCCTGGCCCACCTGGCCCCGCTGGTGCTCAGGGTAACCAAGGTCCAAAAGGTGATCAGAGTATTCAAGGACCTAAAGGTGATCAAGGTGCTACTGGTCCTACTGGCCCTAAAGGTGCTACTGGTGCATCAGGCACTGGTTTTAATCTCACATCAGATGGGAATTATGATATATCAAACAAAAAGCTGACAAGTGTGGCTAAGGGGACTGCTTCCAATAATGCCGTAACTAAAAATCAACTTGATACTAAACTATCACTTTCTGGTGGATTAATGACCGGCAATTTGGATATGAATAGCAAAAGGATATACAATGTAGCACAACCAGATGGTGATAATCAACCAACTACAAAAGTTTGGTCAGAAAATAAATTCCTGGATAAGTCCAGTGGAGTTATGGCTGGACCACTAAATATGTCTAATAATAAAATTACTCATCTTGCAACAGCAACAGCTAATGGAGATGCAGTAGACTTTGAGTTCTTTAATAGATATTCCATACCCGGGTATAGACTCAGATATAACCAATTCCAGGTTAACAATACTAATTTACTTGGTGTAATACCAAGTGGATATGAATATTCTAATGAAGCTGTTATTGTAGGGTGGTCTAAAAATAATTTTTTTTACAGAGAACTGGCTTTAATTCTATGACTGGTGATTTGAAAATGGGAAATAATAAAATAATCAATCTAGCCGACCCAACTGATACTACTGATGGGGTTAACAAAAAATACACAGATGATAATTATTTCAAACTGTCTGGTGGCACTATGACTGGTCATCTAATATTGAACAATGCTGTTTTTACTTCACAATATCAAGCAATAAGCCGGAACACTGGAAATGCGTTTTTTGTGCAAATTACTAATCCATATGTTTACCACCAATTTAATATGGTCAAAAACAAGATTATTAATCTTGGAGTCCCGACTGATGCTACTGATGCTATTAATCTGAGAACATTGAATAAACATTTTATAAAGCCATCTGATCATACTAACAGATTTGCATATCTCATGGACCCTACAAATGGTCTTTTTCAATGGACTGATTTACTAACTGACAGTATTGCCCTAAACAGCATTGGCGATTTGAAAGCAACATCAGGCAACTACCACACATACAATAAAAAGGTGATTTTCGCATCCATTAAGAAGAATTCAGGGGGTGGTTATAAATGGCGATTAGCTATCCAATGCTATCGCCTTTAAAAGGACAAAGAATATACCCTTTGCTTGGAAATCCTTACTACTGACTATAAATTATGGCACAAATCTGTAATTACTGTTGATACAACTACCAGCCAGGGAGTGACTGTAAAAAATTGGCATGTCAATAAGTACTCACATGAGTATAAAACATCTTTCAATCAAGATAAATATATGTACTATCATAAACTCCTAGTGACATTTAGTAAGACAGCATCCTCCACCCCTTATTTCTTACATATCCAGGATGTTATGGCTCAGTCGGGAATTTACTTGAACACATATCCAACTTATTTCAATAAATATTACCTAATAGCTTACGGTATTCTTGGCGAAACAATGGATTTAGATCCAAACAGCTTTTGATATTAAGCCGACTGAAGTTGTTTACAATGTTGATCTGGATATGAACAGAAAGAAAATATTAAACATTACGCCAGATCGCACTAAAAATAATTCGGCGGCGACGGTAAAGATGGTCAAAGATTTGGATACGAAATTGAGCCCTTATACAAAGAATAATGTGTACAGGAAAATTTTTGCGGAATTTTATGATTTAAGTGATGCTAGTAACTATAAAATAATAATAGGAGTATCAGGTATCATGGTTTCAGGCATCAAACCTAATATTTATTTTCTTAGAATGGATATTGCTAATATTTGGGAGGGCGGATTGAGGCTACAAAATACCACATTAAGTTTGAAATTATTCAGTAAAAGGAGCTATACTCTTTGTGTTGTTATGCAGCTGTGGCTAAACAGAAACGTGCACATTAAAACATTGATGAGTGGTGGAGCTTATGAAAGACCACATTTGATTTATGACAAAACAACAAAGAAATTAAAACTGCAAACTTATAGTCATGGGTCAACAACTAATGAAACTTCTATCACATTACTAAACAGTTTCAATGGTAAACATCTTGTGTTTTGGTTGACTAAGAAAGGTACAGGCTGTAATTGCACTGAGGACCACTCGTAAGAGGATGCCCAAAAGGCAGAGCGAGGTGCATAGGAGTGCTGGTTCGCCCCTAAACTCGAGAGGGAGAAACAAAAATCAAATGAAATAAGATGAAATGAAATGAAATTTGGAAAAGCCATGTAAATGACCAGCCTATGGGTAATAAGAATAAAACCTTCTCAGGAGGGACTGAGGGGAAATGTGGGGATGGGAGGTAGGGATGGGACAATGGGGGAGTCCTCCTGAGAAGGTCTGGTGGCCACCAGTTTTGTTAATTTTTTTTATTCGTTTATTATAATAAAATTTTTATATAATCTTATATTATATCAGTTCTTATGAAAGTTTTAGTGATTCCGATCAATCAAGCCAAGATTATAGTCAATCATTAGGGTCTCAAGATTCATATGGTAGTCAGTCACTTGAAACATGGGATGATAGCTATGAGTCTTCTTTTATTGATGGTAGTAGTCAGTCCTCTTCGTCTGATAGTCAGTCAAGCCAGGATTCTGAGTAAATATTTCCCTACAAAGCTCACCCGGTGAAACACCGGGTCAGGTCCAGGATTTTGAGTAAATAATATATTTAAAATTATTTTCTTCATATAAATATATGATGAGAGTTATTGCAAAACAGTTTTTTAATAAAGATTTAGAAATTGAGCTGACATCATATATTGATGATAAGCAAAATGTTTGGTTCCGAGGAAAAGATGTTGCTAAGATCCTTCAATATAGTGACACTGATAAGGCTATAAGAAATCATGTTGATGAGGAGGATAAATTTAAAGGTCCCGCCAAAACGGGGGGGGGGGGGGTTGGCAACAATCCTATTTCATAAATGAACCCGGTTTCTACTCTCTCGTTTTATCCTCAAAATTAGAAACAGCAAAAAAGTTCAAACATTGGGTAATATCAAAAGTCCTCCCATCAATCCGTAAGTATGGCCAATACAAACTATTTGATAATCCCTGGAATAAAATGATTATGATTGGCAATGAAACCAGTCTACATTATCAAATTATTAAAGTTTTTAGACGATTCTACCCACATTCTTTACTTCTACCAGGCCTTGGGGAATTGCAAGACACCAGTTCAAAACGTATTGATGCTTATCGCAAAGGCTATCAACGTGGACAAGCTGATATTGTTATTGGTAATAAGCATGTTTCCTATCAAGGTTTCGCTATTGAACTTAAAAACCCTAATAATCAATATCAAATTAGTGATGCTCAATTGAATATGGAAAAAATCTATGAACTTAATGGGTATAAATATCTTTGCTCAAATGATTATGATTTTATAATAAAAGAAATTCATGATTATATGAAAGGTATTCGTCTGTCTTGTAATCATTGTAACAAAAAATTCAAACATCTCAATTCACTTAATAACCATCACATGGCTCAGTCGGGAATTTACTTGAACACATATCCAACTTATTTCAATAAATATTACCTAATAGCTTACGGTATTCTTGGCGAAACAATGGATTTAGATCCAAACAGCTTTTGATATTAAGCCGACTGAAGTTGTTTACAATGTTGATCTGGATATGAACAGAAAGAAAATATTAAACATTACGCCAGATCGCACTAAAAATAATTCGGCGGCGACGGTAAAGATGGTCAAAGATTTGGATACGAAATTGAGCCCTTATACAAAGAATAATGTGTACAGGAAAATTTTTGCGGAATTTTATGATTTAAGTGATGCTAGTAACTATAAAATAATAATAGGAGTATCAGGTATCATGGTTTCAGGCATCAAACCTAATATTTATTTTCTTAGAATGGATATTGCTAATATTTGGGAGGGCGGATTGAGGCTACAAAATACCACATTAAGTTTGAAATTATTCAGTAAAAGGAGCTATACTCTTTGTGTTGTTATGCAGCTGTGGCTAAACAGAAACGTGCACATTAAAACATTGATGAGTGGTGGAGCTTATGAAAGACCACATTTGATTTATGACAAAACAACAAAGAAATTAAAACTGCAAACTTATAGTCATGGGTCAACAACTAATGAAACTTCTATCACATTACTAAACAGTTTCAATGGTAAACATCTTGTGTTTTGGTTGACTAAGAAAGGTACAGGGGCTAACATAACAGCAAAAGCATCAATTAGTAATCACAGGGCAACATTAACACTAAATTCAACTTTAACATCTCAAAGTAACTACACATTCAGAATATTCTCAGAAGATGCAGTAATCTATAGAGTAATGTACACTCCAAACTTTCATGACTTCGATTCTTTAGAATTCCATAGAATTTTATTGCAAGAAAAACTAAACGATTCTTATGTTCTGTAATTTGTGTAGACCAATAATATAATGAGTCAAAAAGAAAACATATTTAAGTTTAATCATATCGATAAAAGCAAAACAAAAGAAGAGATACAGGAAATCAAAGAACTGTATAAGTATTATCATTTCAAGTTCTGGGTTTATCAAAAGGCCTAAAAACACTTTAAGAAGCTGAATCTCCTATTAAACATAACATCATCTGGCCTGATAGTAGTTGGAGCTATTGTTGGTGGTTTGACAGCCAACCCAGCCATTCTAGGAAGCATATCAGGAGGAGGACACAAATTACATCCCACATTTTTGAGAATCTTGAATTGGACTCATATATAAGGCTAGTTTGAAATAGTACTAGAGTGTATATTGGTGAAAGTATTACCTGATTGGAAAAACGCAGGGCCTTTCGGCTAATACTGGTGACCGGATACCCTTGTTAATGATGAGGTAAAAACCCCGCGGCTTCATCATTAACTTGGATGGGAATATATGGGAAAATGGGGAAACTCCCTTGTAGACGGTGTCCAGGGCGTTGAGTAGAGCTGTAATTGCACTGAGGACCACTCGTAAGAGGATGCCCAAAAGGCAGAGCGAGGTGCATAGGAGTGCTGGTTCGCCCCTAAACTCGAGAGGGAGAAACAAAAATCAAATGAAATAAGATGAAATGAAATGAAATTTGGAAAAGCCATGTAAATGACCAGCCTATGGGTAATAAGAATAAAACCTTCTCAGGAGGGACTGAGGGGAAATGTGGGGATGGGAGGTAGGGATGGGACAATGGGGGAGTCCTCCTGAGAAGGTCTGGTGGCCACCAGTTTTGTTAATTTTTTTTATTCGTTTATTATAATAAAATTTTTATATAATCTTATATTATATCAGTTCTTATGAAAGTTTTAGTGATTCCGATCAATCAAGCCAAGATTATAGTCAATCATTAGGGTCTCAAGATTCATATGGTAGTCAGTCACTTGAAACATGGGATGATAGCTATGAGTCTTCTTTTATTGATGGTAGTAGTCAGTCCTCTTCGTCTGATAGTCAGTCAAGCCAGGATTCTGAGTAAATATTTCCCTACAAAGCTCACCCGGTGAAACACCGGGTCAGGTCCAGGATTTTGAGTAAATAATATATTTAAAATTATTTTCTTCATATAAACATATGATGAGAGTTATTGCAAAACAGTTTTTTAATAAAGATTTAGAAATTGAGCTGACATCATATATTGATGATAAGCAAAATGTTTGGTTCCGAGGAAAAGATGTTGCTAAGATCCTTCAATATAGTGACACTGATAAGGCTATAAGAAATCATGTTGATGAGGAGGATAAATTTAAAGGTCCCGCCAAAACGGGGGGGGGGGGTTGGCAACAATCCTATTTCATAAATGAACCCGGTTTCTACTCTCTCGTTTTATCCTCAAAATTAGAAACAGCAAAAAAGTTCAAACATTGGGTAATATCAAAAGTCCTCCCATCAATCCGTAAGTATGGCCAATACAAACTATTTGATAATCCCTGGAATAAAATGATTATGATTGGCAATGAAACCAGTCTACATTATCAAATTATTAAAGTTTTTAGACGATTCTACCCACATTCTTTACTTCTACCAGGCCTTGGGGAATTGCAAGACACCAGTTCAAAACGTATTGATGCTTATCGCAAAGGCTATCAACGTGGACAAGCTGATATTGTTATTGGTAATAAGCATGTTTCCTATCAAGGTTTCGCTATTGAACTTAAAAACCCTAATAATCAATATCAAATTAGTGATGCTCAATTGAATATGGAAAAAATCTATGAACTTAATGGGTATAAATATCTTTGCTCAAATGATTATGATTTTATAATAAAAGAAATTCATGATTATATGAAAGGTATTCGTCTGTCTTGTAATCATTGTAACAAAAAATTCAAACATCTCAATTCACTTAATAACCATCACAAATATTTTCATAAAATTACTGGTTAATCTTATAATGACCATAGGCTAAGGAATTACATCCATCATCTAATATGTCACGTTTATCATCAAAACAACTTAGTGATATTTTATTTAGTTTATAACTGCCAATTTGATGGTTTACTGATCAAATCGTATTCATCTTATTAATAGTTGTTTACGATTAAATAAACAATCTTTATAATTCTCATCTCTTTTTTTTATCACATATTTTCTGATTCCTTTAGCCGTCTTCTCATTTTTATTATTTTCTTTTACATATGAATACATCTTACTTCTTAGCCCAATAAATTCTGTAATTGGCATTCCCGCCGCTTCATCCTTAAATTTACCTATTACTTTTTTTATTTTCAGAACTATAATATTGACTGTCTTTTGGGTAATCACTATTATCAAATAATTCTTTATCTTCCCAAAGCTCATTATAAATATCTTTTGTTTGGATCATAACATAGACTGTCTCTATCTGTAAATAATAATTTCGCTGTATTCTCATATCTTCTTTTAATATAATTATAGTGAAATTCATACATTAGAGTCTTTGATAAATCCAAAATACACATACCTACATAAGCTGGTCTATCAAGTTTTAATATTTCTTTTCGTTTATGAACTGCAGCAAGATCGTCACTGAATATTTTACTATTAACAAATGTCGGTTTGCTTGCAAGTTTGGATACTTTCTTTTTATCAGTTACTAATCTTACATCAACACGTTTTCTGATATTTTCCATCGTTTTTCCAAATACCGAATTATTTAACAATTTGAAAAAATCCTTCTCAAATGCTTTCGTCGCATTCATCTTTTTTTTCGTGTTAAAATTTATATACTTCGCCAGCCAGAGTGATTGATCAAATTCTAATATTCTATGCACTTTCTTTAATTTTAAGCCAAGCTATAAATATAATTGTAAATTGCGATAATGTAACACATAATTCTTTTTACTTGATAATGTTGGAATTCACTTTGAAACCTGACCAATACTTATACCAAACTGCTTCTGAATATCCTGACAATATGGTGATAACATATCTGTCGTCACTTTCATTTTTTCCGCGGCTAAAGGATAATCATTATGTCTGTCATGTAAGTCTTTTGGATATTCTAAATCTACTTCTAATATCATACCTTTTTGCGGTCTTCTCTACATACATTTATATTCAATTTTTGAATTTGTTTGTCAGTCAGCCACCTAAAACCTCCGGTTAGTAACTATTGACTCATCGCCCATCCATAAAGGTTATTTGCATCTAAATACATTATATATTTGTTCGGTTCATCTGGATTATAACTACTCATATATTTATTATTCGCCTTTCCATATCGATTCGCAATATATGAAATACCACCACGTAAGCCCTTTTCTATGAATTGAAAGATATCAATATCTGTCATCAGATCCAATTTAATACCAGTCATTTATAACATTGCGTCCCAACTTAAACTTGGAGATGTAAAATAATGACAAGGATCTAATTCATAATATTGATGACATGTTTTACGGAAATTCTCAAAAACATCCGCCAATAAAAGAATATCAGACTTCAAATACACATCATGATAATCACCCATTGTTTTCATATTAAAATTATTCCAAACTTTTTGAGTATGTTTATATTGCTCATCAGATATATTTTCATCTGTTAGTAAACTATAAAATTCATCTTTTTCTGGCAGCTTTGTATCACTAAACTTCTGCCAACAATCCATAAAATCATAAGGATAAACACCTTTCTTTTTCATCAATTCTAATTTATCATTTGGAAATACTTGACTTGTATATTTAAATACATCAACTGGTAAATTATCAACTAATTTTTCAAGGATACTAGCCATGAATTGAAAACTATCCAAAAATACTAAATGTTTACCAAGCATAAAAAGCCATATACTTTTCCATATTATTTGGGATACAATTAATACTTAAATTATTACTTTTTCCAATTGATCCAATTTGTTGCATTATAAAATGAGAATCATATCCACGTAAATTATGAAATATTACAGGCACCTTCAATTTACTTGCATCTAGCTTTAATTTTAAATTACATTCTTGATGTGCTGATCCTCTATACTTTCCAGTAATGTGACAATGATCTCGAACTTTTATCTCATTATCTAAATATTCATGGCCACAAATATAGCATTTATCGGATCCTTGAAATAAGTCTTCCTCCTCTTCCGTCATTTCAAGTGGTTTTTGAAACTGTATATTAATCAATTTTTTTTACAATATTCTACTTCTGAAAGCATATCCAACATGAAATAACTAATCGTATTCTCCCCTCGATAGATAGGTTTTGAATATTTATCATCATAACAACATACTAATTTATAACCATAACTACAACTCGTATGTTTTTGGTATTGATTCGTATAAGATTTAACATTATTCGGTTCACATCCAGATATTTTCCCTGTTATCGCTTCAAAATCCGCATATATCACAAATGGGGCTAGCATCTGTTTATGATGATTAGTAAATTCAATTTACTCCCTGGTTCTGGCATTTTAAACGCTTGTTGCCCATTTATCACCATACAATTACTCTTATGTTTCTCTAATATCTTATCTGGGCTAAAACACTGTAGACAAAACATACAAAAATGCTTGCGCTCCTTATGTTTTGTCTTATTATACATCATCTTATTTAAATCTTTAATTAAAACATAATGTTGCTTCTCTCCATTTGTAATAAGTAGTAGGTTTAATACTTTATCATTCATCTTTTTTGAAACATAAATTGGATAAAATTGCTCTTCCTCATAACCAAACACATTAATATTGATACTATTTTGCTCTTCTATTTTGCTGTAATGTTTAACATTAACTGGAAACTCAACTCCTTGGTAATTTAATTGTGCAACCATCTCTTTGTCAATTATCTTAACTCGTTGGGGATCTTTATTTTGTGGGTTTAGATATCGGATATGACACCAACGAAAACATTCATTATCTTTATTTTGAATATTAATTAACCCCTTTGCAGAGTTCCGCAATTCAACCGGTAGAGGAATGTAAGAATTACCTTTCATCGGCTCATACACAACTGTATTTAAATAATGCTCATCAATGCTACTAATAGTCCATCCACTACCCTCCGATAACCAAACACTAATTTGGTTCATTATTTGTTGTTGTGCTAATTCTAAGCTGGATGAAATATCATTTGAATTCATCACAATCTGCACTTTACTATTAAAATAACCTGATTTGTCTATCAACTCACCATCCTTCATCTTTATAAATGTAACTTTTAATGTCTCCACAAATTTAAAACCCTTTGTATCATTTAATATTTTATCAAATAATCTACTCATGGCGAGTCTTGTATTTTGTAGCTGTACTAAATTATCTTCATTGTCCTTTATGCCAGTCTCATAGGATTTCGTAAAACCCTTGAGAGCCTTATGTGTTTCAGCAATTTTAGTCCTTGGTAAAGGCACTGGTTGTTTTTTTATTCTAGGAGGCGCAATTGGTTGATATAATGGAATAGGATTATTCTCAAAATAACGAATTAATTGCTTAACACCCATCTTTCTTGGAGCTGGAGTTGGAATTCTTTTTCGTGGAGTAGGAATAGGGCGCCTTTTTTGTTCTCGAATTTGAACTAAAGTTTCAAGCTCACTATCAGTCAACCCAGATAACAATCTTCTTAAAAGCTCATTACGACTAGTCTTCATACTATTACTATATATAATTTTTTTTTTCCGAACGCATCATAATATTAAATTTTAATAATTATTTCTTTAAACCTATTAATTATTTAAAATCGAGCGCCCGAAATGCGGTGGTCAGAAAAAACCCCAAACCATATACTATGCGCCTGTACCCCCATGTGTAATACTACTAAATTAATAGTCTATAGTATGTTTTTGGTGGCTAAGAATATTTTCTTCTGTAGAAGAACGTTTCCCCGGCTTTAAAGAATTTGATTCAGAACTTTTATACACAACTTAAAAGACTTCAGAGACATATTCAGTTGGTTAAGACTGCTTTTATTTCTTAGTTTAAGCTATGTCGTTCCACACATTTAAGGTTAACTTTGCTAGGCGATTCACGAGATGGAATTTGAGTTGACGCTAAATAAATAATAGTGCGATAATTACAAGTAAAGGACAGGCGTTTCATAGCTTCCCATTACGAGTAATAATACATAACTATAAAGATTCTATTTTATATTGAACTTATACTAATAAATCCAAAATTAGACTTATGACCTAAAACCAAATGGATTCCGCAAGACCGGACAAAGATGGATATAGAACTGGTCTTCACATTTCACCCAAGTGTGGACCAAATGGGTTCACGATCGATCCATTGTTGGTTATTTTAAAACCGCAAAATCTGTTTTAGGATTGATGATGTTCACATTTGGATTTTAAGCAAATTCTTCTCTTGTACAAACTATGGTCATTTAAATTCAAACAATCAGGGGTTACTTTCTATGATGCGTTTCTAAATCTTTTTAATTCTACTACACTCTTTGGGGTATTTCGTTCAAAGCAAAAAGCTGCCATAGATTTGTACGCTTAAATCGACCATAAGTCCTAAACTTACATGATCTAGAACGGCTTTAACCGCGAGCAGTCTACTTTTGTAAGGGACGACTGTTAAATTAGACTATGTTTTTAACCAAACCAACCGACGTAACGTTATGAACTAGAAAGTTTTTTTCCCCAGGGCGAAGCCTTAAGTTGGTAGGTCTAACCTAAACGGCCATTGAAATGGAAGAAACAGCTCTCTGCATGCCGAGCCCGCTGTCGTCACCTATTTCGCCCGTTTTGGATTCTTGCACTTGATAGTAGGCTTTAGTCTCGTCCAACTGTTTCAGATCAAGGTATTCTACTTGCTCAGTCATGGTTCTTTCCAGCCTTTCAACGAGCTCCCGAAAACTTGGTCGTTCATCCGGGTTCTGTTTCCAGCAGTCCATCATAAAGGCGTAACTAACAGATAACAATTTTTTTTTAACCCTCAGATGAACAAGGATGGGATAGATACTAAACTCATAGTTTTTATTTATTTTTTTAGGCTTTTGTTTAAAGCCCGTTTTTACAAAATTGGGTGACAATCCTTTCTATTTAGCAAACCTGATGCCAGTTTCTAGCCATTTTTTTTTTTTTTTGGCCGAAATTGTGAATTTATTTAACTTTGGACAAGCGGGAATGAACTGAGAGAGGGTTACAAGGACCTTTTCTGACGAAATCTATTTTGTTAGGTTCTTGGTCAGCTGGAAAAATTATGCTGTCATAAATGGAAAAATATTTTGAATTACTAGTTAATAATATTATGCCTAGGAATTCTAATGGCTTACAAGTTGTCCGAGCACAAGTCAGGCTTTTCCAATCGGTGCCCCGTTCTGAGGAGACTCATGACCTCAGCGTTGTTAAGCAGTGGATAGGGTGAACCTCCTGCAAGAAAATTGAAAAAGGTCTCGTCGATTATGATTATACTTTTAACACTAATTCGTTATTTTTCATTATTATTAATAAGAGGAGATCTAAGGACTAAACTGATTATCAGATACTGATAGAAACTATCTGCGGCTTTAAATGGACTATTGCGATACTTGCCTTAGGCTTACAAAAGTTAGAGAACTTTCATCGTAAAAAGTCAGTAAATTTATACTGAAAGTTTATGAATAATGAAGGAACCTGTTCAGTTTGACTCAATAGCCCCTTTCAGGTAGAATTTCTTCAAAGGACTCACCATTTCTTGGTCCAATACACTTTTTTATTGTTGGAAGATTATAAACTCAACCATCCTGGCCTGGGTTATAGGACAATTGAGGAATAAAGTTTCATTTAAAAACACTGTACTGACCATTTTCTTGTTTGATTATACTCATGTTAAGTTAGACGGAGCTTAAGTACCCTGACGGTACCGAGCGGTTCTAGTTGTTGCGAAGAGCAAAGGAGGGTAGCATTAGGAGAACGGGGCAAAAACGCACCGCTCGGTCCCCAACCCGCTCCCTCCGTTTCTAAAGAAAAAGCTACGCAGGCGAAAAAGTAAGTAGAAGTTAGAGTATTACCTAAGGTTGCAATTTCCCACATAACGACTCCATATGACCACCTAAAATAATAATAATAATATTAATAATAAAGATAAAATAAAAGAGAATAAAATATATAGATTTAGCCAGGGCTAAAAGCGAAGCTCCAATTAATAAATTTATAATTTAAATCAAACAATAAACTTTTAATCCACAAATCAGTTAACTTAAGGGCACATTCATGTGACTTTTGAGGGAGAGACTAAGTTATTTTAGAATGAAACATCTTGCATCGAATTGATAACCTTATATGTACACCCAAAAAATAGCAAACATCTTTTATCACATTCAAAATCACAGTAGATTAGGCCTCGACAACAAATTCTTGGAAAACAAATCACGCCGAATTTTTTGCGTTCGACAGGTTTACTTTACAAATTCTTGACAACAAATCTGGGGGTGTTTAAACCAACCTTTTATAATTTTTATACATGGCATTTGTGGTGAAACAGTACTATTTATCATACAGACCTCGGACAGAATGCGGTATTTCACAATTTTTCAAGACAAATTGCACGCAGTCAATCAGGACGATCAATCGCGGGCTTTAAGCGAAACCGATCAAAAATTTCCAAAATCACCCATACGGCCAGCTGGTTCTCGTTTCTATAGTGCGAGCTGTCAGTGTGGTCGAGTGTTTGAATGAACTTTAATAGAGTTACGCTTCAACATAACAGCGAATTTGTTATTATTTTTTTGTTATTTAACGGTTTCAGTTATAACGATTTGTAATCTTATAAAGCGATTGATACGCACGACAGTTTTGAGTACTCCTGCAAGCGATGTTCACGAACGATGAAAACAAACGGCACGGACAAGCGATTAAAATTGAAAGAGAGACTACTAAAAATCAAAAAAAGAAATATAATTCGGTGAAACATTTACAGAGACAACAATTTTCATTCACGAAGACAAGCATAAAAGTGTCTCTAAAAATCCTGAGTCTTTTAGCGTAAAGCTTAAGCCGGCTTCCCGACGTGGTGTTTACTGTTTTCGAAGGTGAACTCCTCGAAGCAAGAAAAACGCTCAAAGGTTTCTTTCTGCAGCCAAATTTATAACTAAATATTCTTCGGAACGTTTTCTTTCTATTTGTGGTGAGCAAATGTATCTGAAAGCTTTTTAAAGTTCTGTAAGCTTATATCAAACCTGATACTGACTCAAATCCTACAAACGTGCATAAACTTGCCGCATAAACTGTAAGCGTGGACTGTGCAAGACTTCATGACATTAGATATAACAAAAACAAACATCACATACAATAATTACTCAGGCTTACCATTCGAGATTCAGTTCCTGAAAGCTATCAAGGAAGGCCACAGTTGCTTGAGTCTTTTTAAACCCCCTTACGCATTAAACAAGGTGAAAAAAGCTGAAAAACGAAAACGATACCTTCCTAAATCGAATTACCGAATTTTGACAAGCGACGCATTTCTCAACCAAAAACGTACCCAGTAAACAAACCAGCCATGAATAACAGAAGACTCTTGATAGCAGCTGTATTTCATTTTGTACATCCAGAAGAAAAAGACAGTTAAAAACATCACAAGTTGGCACAAAACTCTGTCAGCTTCAGCTGTCAAAGTAAACAACTTTCAAGATGCTGCATAATTTTTCCGCATGAACTCACCTGTCAAATTTTGACCAATCAGAGTATAAAAATTGGACGTAGAGCGTGACCAACTCGTGACCATGGTAAGATAAGGTCTTCCTCGCCTGTACTTTTAAAAAAACTGGCTGAATTTTCGCTTCCGAGGTCAGTTTGAAATCAAAATCCTAATAGTGCGGGGCCATAGTGACATAAACACAACATATTTGATATGAATCCTTGGAAAAAAATAAACTTGAGCCTGTGATCATTTGAAACTGGTAATTTGTCAGCGGATAACTTCAGCAAATACTCGACCTCGATGGGTCGACACTTGAGCCCGCGATACGGTCAGGTGATACTGGTCAGCGGATGCCCTGTTTTGATAGCTGTCAATTGATCACAACATTGATGTACAATTAGTTTTCTCTTGGGCTCCCAAACTAGGTAAATGTGTGAGAGTTAACATTGGTTACCCTGTGGTGCGGACGGACGGTCGGTCGGCGGTCGGCGGTCGGTGTACGGTCACGTGATTACCAAATTTTCTGGGATGGGTAGATTTACTTAGTCATGGGTCTTCCCCCACGCGCGCGCTTCGCGCGCGCGTCGAGCTCCGCTGTAAGCCTAAAATGTTGCCTCATGCGCATAAAACGTGGGGCATGAAAAACTCTTCCTAAGACTAGTGGGTATTGCTGCTGTATATGGTTTAGGGAAAATCATGGCCTTCATTTAATGACAATAGTTTTATTTTGTTTAAATTTTGCGTAGAGGGTATGAAATCAAATGAAAACATAACGGGTTGATCTTGACAAATTTTACAATGAGAGAATTGTTTTGTAACATTTTGGAAAGTAATCATTACGGGGGAAAGAATTCTTAAGACGCCAAAATTATGTTTATACCATACACACATAAAAAGCCTCAAGCAGCGACCCACACTCAAATTAACGGAATTTTAAGGTTTCTTGTACACATAAAATCGGTGTCAAAAATAGCACATACACGTCGCTTTTGGAGGTGAAGATCTGTTCATAAATCGCCTCTGGTGCCATCCACTTGATGGGCAGTTTCCTTTGGTTCTTAACTTCATACAGCTCATGATACATTTCTCGCATCAAACCAAAGTCTCCAATCTTGAGTTTTTTACCGTGCCCAACAAGAATGTTTCTTGCAGCAAGATCCCTGTGAACTAGGCCCTTCTCAGAGAGGTAGCTCTGAAAAGTGTAAAGCCAGTTAAGTGAATGAGATAAGAAATTAACATATACGTTTGCTAGTAGTTAAGTATAATAATAAAGGTTTTGAAGAATTGTCTCTAAAAAGGAAAAAAAAAGAAAACAAAAGAAAAAGAAGATGGAAATACCCATTTTTATATCCATGTGAACATCGCACAAACAAACGGATAATGAAATCTAATTTTATGTGGTGCCGAAATCTGTTCATTTTCCGTAAATTCATCTTTAAATTAAAACTTTACACCATTTTTAAAATCAGAACTTCTACGGGCGGCTACACTTTAACCAGTCATGGTTTCCAAGAGATCTAAATAAAAATCTAAATAAGCCCACCATTCCTCGTGCTATCTGCCACGCAAAGGACATCGCGTCAGTTGGATGAAATGTCTCACAGTCGTTATCACACTCTTTTTCATCTGTCTTTGGTGCAGCATTCTCTTCCTGGATCGACGACCAAAACACTGTCATTGGGATTTTGCATTGATCGTCGTCGTCAAAATCACCCTGTTCTCCTTGCTCTTTCTTGCCGTCTGGAGTAAAAGAAGGTCCCCCACTTGCTTCGGAGTTATTTGGTGTGTCTTCAACTCGCGCTGTATCCTAAATAATTCCCGTCATAAATTTGCAGATACCGTAAATCCCCCATCGAGCTCCCCTCTCTTATAAGCCCCCCCCCCCCCCCCTTAAAGTATAGAGGGAGCAAAATAATAACCCCCACCTCTCCTCCCGCCTTTCTATTAGCTCTCTCTTCCTTCTCCGTTATTATTCTTCACAACCAAATTATTAAAATAAATGATAAAATGAATAGCCACTTCATGTGGACCGATCCGGTATGGTGTATTCAAGTGCTGAAAGTTCCGATTTGCTCTTGACCTTCGGCTGGTGATAAGATGATGTAGGGAAAATTAATTTAGTGACGACATTTATAAGCGAAACACTACCCTTAACATGCATCTTCCAGATTTCATCACGGGTAGCTACCAACACTCCTCAGTTCGGGTTTCTTAGCACTGAAAAATAATAATTTTGTATGCTGCACTGCTAAATCAAAATAATTAATTCAAAGCTAATTTTGTAAGTGCGTTGAACATTTTACGGATTCTTTGAGGAGGAGGGAAGCTACTACCGTTTTGTCCTTAACTTGAAAAAATTATTTACCTTGTCGTGATTTGGTGGCGAAAATACGATCAAGGGTATTTTGCAATCATCCTCACTTTCAAAATCAGCTTCCTCTTGTTGCATCATGTCAACAGTGCAAGGCTGAGCATTTGCCCCCAGCAAGTTGCTTGTTTCCGCAACTTCCTAGATAAATAACATCAATTAAACATTCACAAACCAAACTGAGTGCCCCACAGTCTATGTCAACGCGAGTTTACTTTTTAATTTGGTCCATAACTAAACTGAAATTGAACCCACATTTTTATCCCTTATAGTTCATTTTTCATACTTAAAGACTTGTTATCAATAGCGACTCTCTTAAGGAAAGGAAAACAGCATGAACATAATCAGTTTATTTAAATTTTTGACAACACAAGAATTGCATTAGGAAAAAGTCAAACCAAACTCTTTCAAGTTGCAATCATTTCTTATCTGGTCATAGAAAAACAAAGGCATACACTTAGAGTTCAGAGAGATAGTTCGGTATTAGCGAGATGGGGCCTTGGTAGGAGCATTTGTCTCCCATCATTATGACCCGGTGTCGAATTCCAGGGGCGACGACATACGTGAATTCAGTTTGTTGTTGGTTCTCACCCTTGCTCCAAAAGGTTTTTGTCCGGCCCTATTCAGGCGGGGCTTTTTCTTCGCTTTCTGTGACCGGGACGAGGGAGCTTCAAAGTCCCCCTAGTCTTTCAAAAAACTCGTTCGTCTGATTAAATATGGCGCACGAAGGATTTTCATACTTGATTTGCGCCAGTTTTAGCGAGCCAAAAACGAGTCGCTGCGCTTAGACCAATCAGAGAAGGCGATAAAGTGGTCACTCACAAGTAATTTAAAGCGCACTGAAACGTGAATTGCGGTTGAAATTCCATCACAGGGGCGATTGTAAAAGCGATATTATATAATAAAGGATGCTCTCGAGGCCACGGGATATTATGAATATGCGTGACTATCAGAGGAAAGTAATCGAAGCATATCTGTCGGGTAGAGATGTTTTTGTCTCTGCTCTAACCGAAGCCGGGTAAAGTCTAACTGCTGAGCTGGCTCCATACGCTTCCCGATAAGCTTTCAATCGTTTACTTGGACTATATGGCGGGGATTGCAATGTGATTCTTCTACTCGCCGATATCACTATCTGAAGCGCGCGCGCGGCATCTTATTGAGGTTTATCCCTCCTTTCTCCTCTGCAATGCCCTTCCTCGACGATTCGAAGCTTTCCCACAAAGTTAACAAATTTGCCCCTTCGATGTAAGAGAAACATACACACGTTAGATTATTTTTGTCGGATTGGAATCAGTGAAGTCAAGGAATCCCAAATGTAACCAGAAACCCCGAATACGAGACACACCATTCCCTATTTTGGGCGCAAAGCGCAAATAAAATCCTTAATTTCATTTACGCGAGACAAATCGACCTCTCGCAACTTCGTCGCTCGCCCGCGGCCTAAAAAGTTCGCTCCGCTTGCTTAGAAACTCTCGTGAGGTCGACTTGCGGCAAGTCTAAAGCGGCCCCCCCCCCCCCCACCCTTCTATAACTTTAAAACTGCTCATGATACGGGCACCAAAATAGCACAGCATAATGCACTCATTTTTTCCAACATCTCAGAGCCATAACTTTGATGGACATATTAACGGAATTTGATGTTATTATGACGTCATATTGTTGATTTTTTTAACAGAATGCAAATTGCATCAATTTTTCCCCTCAAAGGGAAAAATACCTGAATGGAGAGTAAAGCGTGTATTGCATTTAATAGTTATGATATATTTGATTAGATATTACTAAATTAACTGTAATACTATTGTTCAATAAGTAAAAATGGAAATAAATCCTTTTCTGCAGGAATAAAACTTATTGCATTAAAATGGCTGTCAAAACTTGTTGCCATGGTAACGTAAATATTGATGAACACGTCATCACGACGACTTTAAAATATTCCCAGATAATTTTAAGGAGAAATCACCAAGATTTGGTGGTCATACATATAGCTTTAACTGTTTTGAAGTTCCTCATGTTTTTAGCGAGCTCTCCCCTGGTCTGAATAGGGTTAACACAGCAGCTTAAGTAATGATATTCACTAATATAAACGTCATGATTTTTTTTCGAAATTGTATTCGCTTGAGACAATATATGACGTTTTCGCATGATGGCAATCAGTTTTTGATGTCCTTCTGTGGAAAGGCTAGAAGGGCTCAAACGTCAGCTCCTTTGATCTATTTAAATGTTCTTGTATTGTACAGTCTGTTTAACAGTAATACTTGAGGATCTTTCTATTGATTTGGATTAGTTTTGGCCTTATACTTTCTGGCTTTTTTAAAACGTTTCTGGCGTAATCAAAAGCGTTTTAATTGGAATCATATTTTGCATAGATCCTTTAAAGATGGAAAAACCTTGAAATGTACCTGATTTGATGCCGAAGATACCAGCATGGGGATTTTGCATTCCTCTTCACGATAAAAGCCACCGCCGGTTTGCTCCATTACATCAAAAGCAGAATGCGTTTTTAATGTCGGTACTCCCAAGGTAACTGTTTTCTTTTCAGATGACACGTCATCCTGAATGGTTCAGTCATAAAGAATCACTTATGATAGAAAGGTGGTTGTTTCAAAAGAAGTAAAGGTCTTTTTTTTCTTTCTGGTGTTAGGCATATAAAGGGAACTTCTTAGTCATTTCCTTCTAAAACATGACCTTTAAACATAAAAAAAATCTTTATTTCAAGTTCTCACAAACTTCTTATATATGGATTGATATCAATCAAAAAACCAAACAATCTCACAATTTTCATAAGGGGCTAGCAGCTGGTCGATAGGTATGTTTGGAATATTTTAATATAGTTTTTAAAAATAGATCGTTTTCTTTGTAAGGTTCAAAAAGTGGTATATGTTTGCTTCAATAAGCATTTACATGTTCTATTTGCAATTATAATTCTTGTAACATATTAAATAAAAGAGTTGTTTTGGATACTTTTATTGAAACCAATTTTGACTGTTTAAGAAGAAATTCTTATCCTTCACTAAGGCTTATTGGGGGTAGCCAAAAAGAAAAAAGAAAATTTAAAATATTTAACAATATTAGCTTTATTTCAAAATAGGAAGTTCATAGAAAGAATTTTAAGTTATATTTCAACTAGTTGCTATGTACCTGATCGCCAATCACGTTCGTATTCCACGTTGGTGCCCCAGCATACAGTTCTGTGTCTTTAGCAGCCCCTGGTGTGACTTTTAGCATAGAACTGCTAATCTAATCAAACCGACATAAAAAAAATGAATAAAGCAAGACATCGTGGATCCTGATTTGATTTGGCTTACTACATATATATTTCCGTTATTTATATCACGCTCTACTTTAACGTATCAAGCACTCTACTACGGAAAAATCGAAACACAGACTTCCTATAAATAAAGAATGCGGAATTCGGTCACTTATAGGTCATATAATTGTTGTAGTTACAGGGTAAATAGAAAATCATCAAGATTTTCGTTTTCACAACAACGCAGATGAAATGAAAAAAAAAAAGTGTTTTCGAAACTGCTGATGTTTTTTTTTTTTTTTTTTTTTTTTTTTTTTTTCTGAGAAGGAAGATGTGATGGTGGATGTCGATATTGGATATGTGGGAAGGAGCGAAAATATCATAGCAGTTGATTAAAACGGACCAAGACGTTGACTAGATTCACAGAAGTAGATTTTATCATAACCATGATGAGCGTGTGATATATATTGATGTCTCACCTTTTTTCGTGTCAAATCACGGCCTGTAAGGCAACGTCTCACTGAAGACAGCATAAACTCTTGGCCACAAGTGTTTCCAAGTTAGTTTAACAGTTTCTCTTAAGCACGCCCCTGGACAGCGCATTTTTTAATGCACGCCGTCACTAAAAATGCTTCGCCACTTGCTTCAGATGCCATGACATTTGACCTATCAATTCGGTGACGCCGCATAACTCGGCTGCTTCGCGGGCTGTTTTCCTCATTCCCAAAAATCAGTCATACAATTCGCCATTGCAAATTTGTATTGCAGGGCGGATGCTTTTTTCTAAAAAAACTCAAACGACATGTTCTTTTCAAATTAGAACAAAGAACCTGACGGAGGAAAAATTTATCGTTTAACCGAACTCGGTCGCTCCATCTCAGTTACAGTATGTAGATCTCTTTCATCTTCACGTCTCCGGGTGAGCTTCAGTCGCTATAGAACAATTCCACGTTATTTCTGCATCTTTATTGCCATAGTAACTGCGAGCCTTCTGCCTCAGTGGAAGTGTCTTGTCACTCAGTTGATGGGCTATGAGTAACTCATTTAAAACTCTTTTTCATTATGTCAGTAAAGGTATGGTCTTTCTGCTAGCTCTGGACAACCAGATAGAATAGTTTTACACTGTTTCGTTGAACTCGTGACATTCCTGCATTTTTCCTCTGTCGCGTAGGGTATCTTTGCCTCCCGCACCCTTGTTCTAGTGAGTTGCTGATAAAATTATATTTCGGTCAGTGCGCAACTCGTGTAGAGTGGGGCAGATTTCCATTTGTTGCTCCAATTAAAGCACTCTGATAGTTCAACTGTTTCATCACAGAGCGGAGATTAGCCTGCGAGCAAGCTCTCCATTTGGGGGATATCGTGAAAAGTAGACGAGCGAGAGGCACGCGAGAGGAGATGCTAAAGCCAGAGGCAGGGGAGACAAAGGCCCCTCGGCCCCTCGCGGCTTCGGCGCTCGCTGGCGCGTTCTCGCGCAGCTAGCTTCGCTAGCCCAAATAAGAGAGTTTGCTCGCAGGCTAAGTGGAGACACAATGTACGCCCGCCAGACGCTTTTTTTTATCTCCACTTTTCTCTTACATCATCCAGGATCATTTTGGCCAGCAACATTTTTGCGCTCTGAGTTCTGAGGCAGTGTAAGTTCTCCCTTCTGTTGTTTCAAATGAAAGTTGGGGATCATCTGTTGGCACTAAGTTCATCCTCATTCATGTCCATAGCACATTTCTTAGCATCTAAGCGTTGATATTCAGCTTTCTACCTCCTTATCTTCTTGGAATTGCACAACGGCCTGCAATTTCGGATCTTTAGATGTGGTAATTCTTAAAGCCGACTTGTTCTTGGTTTCTTTGTGGATCGATATTTGTCACTTCCTTGAGCCCGCGGCCACAAACTGAACGGGATGCGTAGAGCAAGGTGTTAAGGTGTAAAGCACTGGTATAAAGAACGTGAGTATCGGCAAGACAAATTTGTTGATGGTATTTTATGTGACACTTGTCATTATTTATTTTGATGCTTTGATACTGTTACATTGAATGTTATGTAAATAAGGTTTCTCTAAAGTGTATTACAACTCTTTGATTGAATTAAGGTTTTCATCTCCATGCGTTGGTCTTTCTTTCTGAATATGAGATTAAGAAACATTTCATAAAACACCACACTGGTTTGAAATCGTTTCCAAACACGTGTGGTTTTCAACTAGTTTTTCATTCGGTTTCTCAATTCATCCACCTTACGAGAATGAGGCGTTCTGGTTGGGCGACATCATCATGAATATTTCAGAATGAGTTTGGGAATTGCTGTTTGAGTTTTTTTACATTTCGTGCTGATTTGTTTCCGCCTTTTCACGCGTCTTTTCGTCATCTTTGATTGCTTTTGTATAGCCTCGTGTTCGCCGGAAGCTTTTGATAAAAGCTTTCTCCCTGCAAAATTTTCCTTTTCACATTTCACTTTCCATGGCCTTTGCTTTCGTCCCCAAGGGGTTCTTTGATAGTCATCGTTCACATGTCGCCAAGCAACGGAAACTGAATAGGTGATACAATTTAATTTCCATAGCTTTTCTTCAGGTTCCATTTCGGTTCAGCCTACCTTTATAGAAATTAGCCTGTCTGGTACTTAATTTAAGATGTTTTGTTCTTTAGTTGCTGAAACATTCCTCGCTTTTTTGACCACGGGCGTTTCTTGAGGTCCCATCTAGCATCATAGATATTATTGTTCACTTCCATCGCCTTGTTGAACAGGATTAAATGATTTCTGATTATCCATTGTATTCTTCCATCCTTGATAGGACTGTTGTTCTCGGCATCGTTCTGTTTTGCTCTTCTGTGGGTTGGGACTCTTGATTTGTAAAGTTTGTTATGTCCTCAATAGCAGTGGATTCATTTGCATTTTCTCTCTCCAAAATTCACTTTCTTAAACAGGATTGATGTTTTCTGCAATTTCAGACATAATATTTTGTTCCTTCATGCGGATCTCTCAGTGTTTTAGAGCCTCTTTCTGCTTTTGCAACTCTATCGGACAAATTCTTTACAAAAAATTGCATCTGCAGGTGTTTATAGCCCATCTCGTTCCATTTCCGAAACCTAACATTCCGCAGCCCTCGTGTCTGTTTGTTCCATTTCATCTCCACTTGCGCTTCTCTCTTACAACGAAATAGGTCCATCAATATTTGTGGAGTCCAATTCACTTTCCTTTTGCCCGAACTATTCATGTTAATTTTTCTTTCATTCTTTCTTTTTCCTTTTAACTTCAGGTTCCGGTGCATTTTAAAGATCGTCGCGCCGAATGCTTATTGTTCTCGGGACATTTACTTCCCGTTTCACAAAGTTTGTAGACCTGCAAGGTCGTATTACGCCCAATCATGCATAGACGCGCTATGAAAGCGCTTCAACTATTGGTTGACGAGAATGAACGACGATGCTCACTAATACGAGATTAAGATGGTAAACCTGGCGTGAGCTCCGAGGTGCTCCTACTCAAACGACCAGCCACTCTGCGAAGTTCTAATCAAGTGATTTTCCCGATCACATGCTGTAATTTACTCTATCACGCATGCGAATATTACTAAATTGGTAGATACATTTTTTTTTAATTTCGATACGTATGCTCACGCACGTGATCCCCACCAGCCAGTGACAATCGGTTTTATAACAAGAGAAACTGCGAGCGTATAAGAAAATGAATTATAATGTAATCTATATAAAATAAAATCCAAGAAAAGTTATTGCTTCGAGGAAACAAGAGCTATAATAACGTAAATGCACTTAGAGTATGGCATAGTATTCGCGCATTTTCTTAGAGAATTGCCAATTGTTTCTTAGTCAACAATCAGCAGCTGCAAGTTATAACCACTGCCGATCGTAAAGTGCATATTTTTCTTCCGTTAATTATTGCCCAAATCAAATACTAGATTCTGTCTTGCCGCGCGTCTTCAATCACACATCTCTGAAGACAAAAAAATGTGGTAAGAACATCAAGAAGCAAACCATGAGCCTGCGCAAACTTTTCTTTTCCTTTCGTTATTCACCACATTTCCGTGTGACCCTATAACTGAACAGAGGCATACATTATCAGCTGGTAATCATTTTGAATACCTGACTTCTTTTATGTCGAAGCCAATGAAGCAAATCTCCATGAGCGATGTACTCTATCATGAGTAGAATTGGTTTAGTTGTGGTCCAACATCCAAAGAAACTCAGAACATTTTGATGTTTTCCAACCTTCTTCATGAGCTCGATTTCATCCATAAATTCCTTTCTCTCTTCTTCTTTGGCGTTTTCTGGCAACAACAAGAATAGTTAGGAACAAGAAAGAAAAAAAATAGCGATCACCATAACTTCGTCTTCCATAAAAGTGAAATTCTGTAAAGATATCTTTGTTGGGGCAAAGAAATAACAGGTCGTGATCGTCCTTGGATCTCCTGGTCAGTAACCCCCTTAATGATTTTTACCGTTACACTCCACATTAATTCACAATGTGAGCTTTAATGCCACATTATTTTTCATGCATCGTTAATTTATTATTATTAAGTGGCTTTTGGACAGGTGACCGGCCTTTATTTCTGGAAACGACGCTGGTGGTAAATAAATACTGAACGTCACATTGCAACAAGAAGAGAAAAGTCTGAATTTTCAAACTTAAACTCACCAAAAAGTTCTTTGACCGCAATAATTTTCTGCTTTCTAGGCCTGCTAGGCCAGTCTCGCTCGTCTTCAAAGTACGCCATACCGTCTTTTAGTGTCGCTTTGTGAACTTTACCAAATGCTCCTTCACCCACCAATTCAAGAAATTCTGTTCTGATTGGAGGAATTTCACAACCGTCCAAAACCTGGATGTCCTTTGCAGTCCTATAATTTTTAAAAACAGTAGCCTCTGAGCCTCTCCACAACGGCCACCTTTGGGACAGTAGAAAGTGGCCTTTGTAGACAGGAGGCCGTTGTAGAGAGGTTTAAACAAGGGTCAATGTATGGACTGTCCTCCAAAAAAAGTGGCCGTAGTAGATAGGTGACCGTTGTGTAGAGGTGACCGTTAGTGGAAGTAGGACTGTATTTCAAGTTCTAGAACGCCCATTTAATCAAATGAAAAAAATATGGCCGAACAAACTTTATGTATCGCTAGATAACCAGATTTTCTTACATTTCGACGGCATTTCGACGCGCAGCTTCACCGTAATGAGCTCTACTACAATTAATCATGTTGAATACAAAAGATGTATTCTAAAGGCCTACCGGGTGGACGCAAATATGCCGGTATGTTGGGTATATATTGCATCTTTTAAAATGAACGAAAAGGGGCATTTTTAAAGCAGATTGTACCTACATACCTCTTAGTGGACTGGTTTCCTTTGTTTCTGTATTGATTGATGCACACTGCCAGCAGTACAGCTCCCAGGATTGTAAGTAAACCGACGAGTATATAGATGAGAATAAACTCAAGAGAAACACCTGTAATTTTAAATATAACAATTTTCCGCTTTCGGTATCTACATTGGCTGCTATATATGAGATCGACTATTCTGATTCTTGATGGTTGAGTTTCAGTTGTCTGGTTGTAGTTTCGTTTCCCCCAGAGCATCTCATCTTTCAATTTTTTTGACCTTTCGAAAATCAACAAGTTATTTTTGGAACATCGCGGTATTTGTCTTAGTATTGGCAGCGAGAACTCCAGAAGATGCTGTCATGCTGTACCACTCGGGCCTGGCCCCGATGTGTAGCGAGATAAATTATGGAGAATTTTGAAGTAAAACGTTGTGATCATTACGCAGGACATTAAAACCCAAATAGAAACTGTAGACCCCTTTACGGTTGTCAGCTGGGGCATGCTGGGTAATCAGAACAAGATGGCGGGAAATTCAAAAGTTTGTACCGGAATTCAAAGTCAACTAATTCTTCCTAATTGAATATATTCGTCACTTTCTCTTTGCAAACTTTAACTAATAAACTTTAACTTATACACTAAATGTGGAGTGCACAGAAGTCCTTTGCCGCTATTTACAACGTCTTCCATACACTTTCTGTACTTTTTGTGTTGTCGAATTACAGAAAATGCATGGAGGAACTCAGGTTTTCTAAAATGCAACAAAGGACTGCTATGCACTCCAGATTTAGTGTGTAGTTCCTTTAAACTCATTGTTTACAATGTTTAAAGGGAAAGGGACTAATATATTCAATAAGCGGAAATAAAAGACTAATATTGATTAATAAAATTCATTGATTTTTTCACCATCTTGTCCTGATTACCCAGCATGCCCTCGCGACTGTAAATTGGTCTATTACAGTATGCCCTTGACAAAGAATAGCGTTACAACTTTCTTGGGACAGTATTCATTCTTTTGTATAGTTAATTAAATCTTTCAATAGTTTTGCACTAGATAGATGATCAATAAATAAGTGTCGTCGTCAATATATGTCTAATGGAGCAAAATATGAGCAGGATCATTCTGGAAATATTTTCTTTCGTTAGACTAATACACTCAAACACCTTCTATATGTATGGAGTGTTTTCACTCATGTGCCCATCATCTATCCAAAATAATTGGAGCAAAAGCAAGCGTTTACGCAAGAAAAGTCAGTTTAATTCCCGCAACATTAGTTGGAACACCTTCATGGCTGCCGTTTTGTTCTTTTGGAATTTCAATATGACCGCTGTGAAGTCATGTCAAAACGCTCTATACTATGGCTACCATCCCCACATTTTATGCATATATACCTCTTTCATTATTCTTTATTGCATTCCCTTTCGTAGTGTACGTTTTAGTGGTAATGGGGCTCGGTCCTACGTCATTCCACGCCAAGACCTGGAACTCATATTCCGTAGAGCAGTCTGTCTTTATCTTCACACGATTGGTATTTCTCTCTGTAATGCACGATCTGCTCCACTCATTTTCACCTTGTCGTCTGTAGCTTATTGTATGAAATAGTACAGGGCACTCACTTGATGATGGTTCCCGGAGCCATTGTACAAAGACAGCACACTCATTTTCATTTTCGCTCGATATCACGTCGAACACGGGCGTCTTAGGGACAACTATAAAACACGACATAACAATAAGAAGACGAGAACATGAATTATCCTATAGCTAATAAAACATTCCAACCAATATCTTATAGCCAAATTCATTGTATCGCGCTGCGCTTTTTGCAAACTTCAAAGGAATTTTGGGTTTTTCTGTTCCGTCAATCACCGTAGCGGACCGCGTTTACTTGTGATTAGTGCATTTCGATCCACTTTCAATTGTTTGTTTCTGTGTTTTAAGGTTCGTTCTTTGTGATCTCCCTGTTTCGGGCAATAACCGACTAGTTTTCTTCGAAGATTTTTCTGATCTTTCTTATTCTTGTCTCTCGCAAGAATAAAGCAATGTCTGCCCCCTGCCCTCTACAAAAAGTCGACACATCATCGCGATTTCCTTCGCTGTTCTTGAGCAGTCTTGGGCAGTGTTAAGGGCAAAGCTGGGCGAGTGCGTTGCATCGTGATTTGCATTAACTCCGCCCCCACTCAAATGATTGACGAAGCAGAAAACCCATTCGAAGTTTGCAATTGCGCAGCGCGATACAACGAATTTGGCTATAAAGCCTGTGGGTATCTTGTTGTTTTCGTTGTTGTTGTTGTCAACGTTTGTTATAAAAAATAATTATCGGTTAGGGTATTTAATCTTATCAGTTAGTTATTCAAATTTTAATCTGTTTAATGTCATTTTTGGCCTAATTTTACCCGTAGGATATCTTAAAACTAGCCGTATGGCTGAGCATATTTACAACGCACATTTATAAATAAATTGTAAATGTCTATGTTGTTGTTGTTGTCGTCGTCAAAGCAACTGGAGATCCAGGTGGCTCTTTGCTACGACTTTTAAACAAATCCTTAAGAAATTAGAACCTTCCTCGCTTCAACTCTAGTAAGCTGCCAGCTGAAGTTACCACCAGAACTGTTTGTACTATGAGTAAAAGCTATACAGTTGAATCCCGATAACTCAAACCCTCGCTAACTCGAACCAAAATCGATTTCCCCTGGATTTCTTTCATACATTTACTGTAATTTGACCCTTTGGTAACTCGAACCTCCCGCTAACTCGAATTAATTTTTGTCTCCCCTCAGATCATTTCTATAATTTCACACTCGATAACTCGAACCATGTTTTGAGTGCTTAAAAAGTCGAGAAAAAAAAAACAGTGCACTGGCGTCCGAAACATTGAATTTTGAATTTCCCATCGACGTGTTGTAGGCATATAGTTTACAAGCGAAGGCTGACGTTGTTTGTCACAAGTCTAACGTATAACAGCTTTACTTCTCAAAACAGTAAACGCATGGTCTATTTAGGCTATGGTTTGTTACGTTCTGATTTATAATCTAGAAGTATCTTTAATTTTCACCTACCATTTCTACAACTAAATGTGATTATAATGTTCACTGTACGGAAAAACTAATTTTCCCCTTACTTCGAGCTATTTGCTTCCAGCTCCCGATAACTTGAACTTTTTTGGATTTCCCTTAAAGGGTTCGAGTTATCTGGAGTCGACTGTATAACGAAAAGCTCTTTAAGCGACCGCCTCTGGTCTTTTTCTTTGATATTAAGTTCTCATATGCGACCACTCATTCAACACTTGAATAAGCTAAAAAGAGCATGTGATCAAACTTTAGGTAATACATGAATATTAAATTTGAATAAGATGTAATGAAAAAAAGAATATATCGGTAATTAATAACATATACCAACCTTTCTGTTAAACGTTCTCGTAAGCGACTCTCGCTAATAGGCTTATCACATGGTTGCTTTGATAAAAGATTCCAATTTGATTTTAGTAAACGAATCCAGGCCTAGGGGTTCGAGGACTTTTAAGAATTACAAAGGCGGTCGCTTACGATAGTTTCGTCTGTAATTGAGATGGGCGAAACAACCTCACAACCCATGAGACTAATTTAAACTTGGAGAGACAGTCATGGGATTGGGACAAGTTCGGCTTGACAAATTTTCGCCGCAAATCACCTGCTTGAATTGTAGATAATTCAGAAGGCCAACCATATCCCGTTTCGAACTGCGCCATTACTCTTACATGGTACTCGCTTTTTCGCTCAAGATGGGTAAATAGACATGACTGAGTTGACTGAGAAACGTTTTTTGTTGTCCATGGTCCTTCGGAATTGGCCGCTTTTATCTGTGCAAGGTACCCTGTCACCATTCTTCCTTCGGCGTCACGTAATGGTGGACTCCAAGTTAAGTTTAAAAAGCTACAGCCTCTTTCAAAATCCAAATGCATGACGGATTGTGGAACATCTTTTAAACCTGAAAACAGTTTTAGTATAAATAAACAAAAATAAAACAAAATCTTGCATAAAAACAGCAGAGATCGTTTTGCGCTCCAAGCTCAGAAAATTGTATGGTACAATTAATTTTAAGATTTATAAGGTGAGAGAAATTATGAAAGCATTAAAATCTTTAACCTGCAATTCGATTGAGATTTCCTGCTAACAGTTTTATCAACCTTATTTTTTGTCTTCTGAAAAGTCTTAATAAGGCTGTGGTGCTTTACTTGCCCCAACCTTAAAAAAGCTTTTTTCCTGTTATTGTCATAACTCACTTTTAGCAAGAAATTTTTCCTTATTAGATATTCATGCCTCACTTGCTTACTTGTACCCATGCTATGTGTTTTATCACATAGAATAAGTTTTTTGTGTGTCATTGGCCGATATGAATTTCAAATTCAGGTGTTCTAAGAAACATCGCAAACTTTTGATCAAAGGAATAGTTTTCTTTCCAAAATACTCTAATAAGCTAAAATTCCATGTGGGATAAGAATTTGATTGCATGTCAGAAAAATAACGTATTCTAAAGTACATATAGCTCTTCAGGTAAGCTCTTCGGTCTTT
This sequence comes from Porites rus, assembly GCA_964035705.1. Classification (NCBI taxonomy): domain Eukaryota; kingdom Metazoa; phylum Cnidaria; class Anthozoa; order Scleractinia; family Poritidae; genus Porites; species Porites rus. The sequence continues at coordinate 22,867,613 of OZ037999.1, read as the reverse complement.
GAAAACATGACGGCCGCACACTCTCAAACACACGAAGAAGCAACACAATATGGCTCTCCATATTAATTATTTAAGCAAAGAAATTATGTTTACATTGTGCTGTTCTCGGTTCCCATGCTGTGCTTGCTTTACTACGTCCCCGGTTATTCCAAGCAAAGACAGTTACTTCATACTTCTTGCTCGGCGTTGGTGATATTTATTTCCGTTATTCTAATATATAGCGGAGCTCTCTTGCGCGCAAAGCGTGCACAGCGGAGCACCATGGCTAAGAAAATTTGGTAATCTATGCGTCCAAGAAACTTTGGTTCTGAGAAAATCGTCCGTATGTACGTCCATCCCCTCATGTAAGCCGGAATGAAATTTTACATTTCACGCACCAGCGCGTTTCGACGGTAAATCGCATAGCTTCCCTGCCTTTTAGCGATAAAAACAACAGCAACAGAAGCGGCTTCTTTCTTTCGACTTACTTCCAATGTCTACATTGACGTGGATAACAGAGAAAGAGCCACAATCCCAGACAAAACTACTTGAGAAAGTTTTCCCCATCACGTCCACTTTCAGACCGACAAAACTATTTCCAAAACGACACCTTTGCCGAAAGAAATCCCCTTCCCCCAGTTCAATAATACTTCCTACAAACGCCCAGGGAACAGGCTTTCTTTTGAATACACAACAACATTGCTTTCAGGTGAAGGGGGAGAGGGAACAACCGGTACAGCTACGATGTTTAGAAAAATGTTCCCCAAGTATACAATTTGCTCAACAGTTTTGTCCAAGATTGTAGAGCGAGAGATAAAAACCAAAGAAGACCAATTTCGTTGGAAGAAAAAAAAAATTGTAGCGGTGGTGAGAAAAAGGGATTGCTAGCTGCCACCAAGGTGGAAATGAGCGGCAGCGAAAAAAAGTGAACAGGAACACATACAACACTTCCTCCACAAAACGTGTAACTAGGAAGTTTCTGGAAGTTTCACGTTGTAGTCATGCAAAACAACGGCAAAGAAATGTACAAAAAAAGCGTGCAAAGTTGTTTTTTGCTAATTAGAAAAAAAGTGTGCTGCACGTGCAACGTTTTTTTGTTTTGCTAATTAGACCTACTGATGTTTTTGGCTGTTTTCGTTGCCTTCGCCCCTTGGCGTTACACGATTTTATATTTTGTTTAGTAAACTTATAGATATTAACGAGAGCTCTGCTTTTAGCCCTGGCTAAATCTATATACTAATCCTAGATATGGATCATGGTTGTCTTGCTTTGCTTTGGTTAGCAGTTTTTTTACATTTGAACTGATTTTCAACGAGCCCATTTGCCTGTGGGTAGAGTGGACTGGTGGTAGTGTGTTTGAATTCCCACTGTTTCGTGAATGTCTCAAATTTCTTGGATGAATACTGAGGATCATGGTCACTGATTACCTCACATGGTATTCCATGACGCGCAAAAGCAGATTTAACGTGGGTGATGACCGTGTTACTTTTGGTGTCTGGCAGTTTGGCTACTTCAAAAAATCCCGAGTGTTAATCTACAATAATGAGGTATTCTGATTTATGTCAGGTGAACAGGTCTGTTACTACCTTTTCCAAAGGCTTGCTTGGTAATTGCGAGGGGATTATTGGCTCTTTTGCATTTAGCTTCTGGTGTTGTTGGCATATACTGCATCTTGCAAACTTTTCCGGAATTTCGGAACCCATCCAAGGCCAGTATAACGCCTCTCATGCTCGTCTATTGGATTACTCTATGCCCTTGTGGCCTTGATGAATTCTCTCTAACGTTTCCTTCCGCATAGAGGTAGGGATAAGAATTCTTTCACCCCTTACAATTATACCGTTAAATTCAGACAGTTCATCTCTCACGTCTCAATACATGCGGGTACTGTTACTGACACAGGCCTTTGTTTCTGACCATCCACGTTTGATGATTTCAATGAGGTCTTTCAACGACTTGTTTTTGGCTGTTTCCTCTCGTATTTCTTCAAGTTTGGGTTTTGAGACTGGCAAGCTTGACTGTATCAGGTGAATTTGTAGTGATATCTGTTGTCTCAGGAAATGGTGCGCGGGACAGCATGTCTGGGAGTACTAACTCCCTTCCGGGCTTATATTCTAGCGTGTAGTCGTACGCAAAATTCTTTGTAGTCTGGGTGGTGATGTCGCTAAGGGTTTCTTCACATTTATTTCTAGGGGTTTGTGATCTGATTCTACGTGCATTTTCTTTCCATACGTGTACTGGTTGAATCGCTCCAGGCTGAACTAAACTGCCAAAAGTTCCTCTTCTATCTGAGCATATCTTGATTCGGCCTCAGTTTAAGATCTTGATGCGTAGTAAGCCACGGGACAATTGTCTTGCTGCAAGACTCCGCCTAGGCCTGTAGGTGAGGCATTGCAAATGATGGTTACTGATGGTTTTTGTACCTCCCTTCTCAGTTAAGACACTCTTAATTTCTTGAAAGGCTTTGTCTTGTTCATGTGACCACTGAAATTCAATGTTCTTTCGCAGAAGCACCCTAATGGGTTCAGTGACCGATGCCAGATTGGGAATGAATTTTCCGAGGTAGTTCACTGCACCGAGCAATCTTTCAACTCTTTTCTTGTCAGTTGGTGCCGGTATGTCTTAAATGGCGCGAACGTTCTCATCATCGGGCTTGATCCCCTCTTGTGTAAGGTTGTGACCAATGTAGGTCACCTCCTTGACTTTGAAAACACATTTTCCCTTGTTTAGTGTCAAGTTAATCTTCTTACATCGATCCAGAACCGAGTTTAGACGACAATCATGTTTCATTTCAGTGTCAGCGTGTACAATTATGTCATCAATGTCAGTTTCAACACCTTCCAGGTTACCAAAGTGTTGACTCATTGGCTTCTGAAAAACTTCTTGAGCAGATTTAATGCCAAATGGGATAACTTGATAGCAAAACCTTCCGAATCGTGTATTGAAGGTGGTAAGAAGTTGACTCTCTTCATCTAGTGGTAACTGCCAATAGTCTTGATTTGCATCTAACTTGGTAAACCATTTTGCATTTGCCATACGGGTCGTGATATCTTCAATGGTGGGTAGCTCAAAATATTCTCTCTTTATGGCTTTGTTCAGGTGTCTTGGATCCAAACAAATGCGCAAACTACCATCAGGCTTTTCAACAATGGCCATTGAATTAATCCAGTTAGTGGGTTCTTCGACTTTGCGCATCACTCGTCGCTTCTCCATGTCATCCAATTCTGCCTTTACTCTCTCTCGAAGGGCGGCTGGTATTGTTCTAGGAGGATTTATAACTGGTGAAACAGTTGGATCAATTTCAATGTGGTAAGGTTTCTCTAAACGCCCCAGACCAGTAAAGACTTGTGCATATTTCTGAAGGACCTCTTCTTTCAGTTCTTCAGATGTCTTTGTAGTTTGGTTGCTATTATCAGTGGTTTCTTCCCTCTCTGGTTTTGCTGTCATGACAACCTTTAATTAGGCCCAAGTTTTGTGAGGAAGGAAGTCCGAGTAATCCTGGCTGATTTGTTTCCAATACATCGCATGTTAGCTCTTGTTCAACATCTGACTTGGATTTCACAGGCAATTTTATGATTCCTAGTACCTTGAGTTTATCTTCTGAGTAGCTAACCAGTTTTTGTTTGCACAGATCCATTTGGAGGTTGTCCCCTTCAATCTTCTTGACTTCCTTAAGTAGCATTATGTTCACTTGCCAACCAGTGTCCACTTTTAGTCGCATGAGTCAAGTAGCACTCGTCATTCTGAATCTGAACTTCTGTAGTGACTGCTCCTAAAAACAGTGGAGCCACACAGTCATTCTCCTTTTCTTCTTCTGCCATAATCCCATGGACTTTCTTTCGTGACCAGCACATGCTCTGGAAGTGATGCTGTTTCTTGCAATCGGGACATGTCTTGCCATATGCTGGGCATTCTCTTACACCCTTGTGCCACAGTTTCTGCAATTAAATATCTTGCTTGAGCTGGGTCTATCTTCGTTGGCTGAGGGTGTCTTTCTGAATGGTAGTTTTTGTTTTTGCCACTCCAATTCCACGTACGGCTGGGTCGTTTGCCATGTCTCTTAGTTGTATCTCTGTTGCATCTGCAGATCGAACCACATCTATAGCCTTTTCCAGGGTGAGATCTGAAATCCTGAGCAATCTCTCTCTAGTCTCGGTGTCACTGATGCCAAGTATAATTCTATCTTTGATAACGGAGTTCTTCAATGTACTGAATTCACATGTTTCACTCAGCTTTCTCGACACAATAACGTATTGACCAATGGTTTTGCCACTTTCCCGGGCTCTTGAAAAGAACTTGTATCTCTCGTAACTTACATTTTTCATTTTTCACAGTATTCCTCGAGTTTCTCTAAAACTTTATCTATTTTTTTGTCATCATCTTCTGCATCCCATGTCAGAGTGTTAAAAACATCGATAGCATCGTTGCCGATGACTGTTAGCAGCGTAGCTACTCTGGTTGCACTTTTCTTCGCGTTTACGCTAGTTGCAATTTCGTAATTTGTGTACTTTTGTTTGAACTTCTTCCAGTTTTCTAAGACGTTCCCGCCTCTTAGATCGAGCGGTTCCAAGGAAGGCAGGCCTAAATGAAACGCCAAAACATGTGTATTTGCGAGGTCGTCTTGATCCGTATTTTCGGCGTTTCCTTGAGTTGTATTTCCGTTATTTAATTGAGGTGTACCTCTGTCTTCTGCCAGTGTATTTCCGTTTTCTTCAGGCGCGTTTTCTTCCTCTATCGGGTCGAGATTTCCTGCTCCAGTTGCCGTTTCTTGGGACATGTACTTTTCCAAATCGCCGATGTCAATAGCCGGACTTTGCGTTCTGTCTTCGTTCCAAAACTTCACTCTACTGTCGCAGAATTTACTTCTCGTGCTTCACTTCTGACACCATGTAATAATTTTTACTAACAACTAGGATGGTTGAGGATTCCAAACAGTTTTAATCTCTAGTACGGAACTACACAACATGGCCGAAGATCACACACCAATAATTATGTACGCATGCGTACGGAAATACCGCTGATCATTACAAGATGGATGATCAATTAATGTGTCGTCCTAAATACATGTCTAATGGAGGAAAATATGAGCAGCATCATTTTGTAAATATTTTCTTCCGTTAGACTGATACACTCAAACACCTTCTATATGTACCGAGTGTTTTCACTTATGTGCCCAGCGTGTATGCAAAATAATTGGAGCAAAAGCAAGAGTTTACACAAGAAAAGTCAGTTTAATTCTCGCAAGATTGGTTGGAACACCTTCATGCATGAGCTGCCGTTTTGTTCTTTTGGAATTTCGGTATGGCCGCTGTGAATTCATGTCAAAACGTTCTATACAAAGACCACCATCTGTACATTTATGCATATATACCTCTGTACTTCTTAGTAGTAAAAGGGCTCGATCCTACTTCATTCGTGGCCACAAGCTGGAACTCATATTCCGTAAAACATTCTGTCAAGATCCTCTGACTACTGGCATATTTTCCAGTAATAATCAATCTGGTCCACTCATTTTCACCATGTCGTCTGTAGCTTATTGTATAAAATAGTACAGGGCAGTCACTTGATGATGGTTCCCGGAGCCATCGTACAAAGACATCACAAACATTTTCAGTTTCGCTCGATATAACGACGAACACGGGCGTGTTAGGGACACCTATAAACACGACATAACAATAAAAAGACGAGAACATGTATTATCCTATAGCTAATAAAACATTCCAACCAATATCTTATAGCCAAATTCATTTTATCGCTCTGCACTTTTTGCAAACTTCGAAGGAATTTTGGGTGTTTCTGTTCCTTCAATCACCGTAGCGGACCGCGTTTACTTGTGATTAGTGCACTTCGATCCAATTTCAGTTGTTTTAAGGTTCGTTCTTTTTGATCGCCCTGTTTCGGGCAATAACCGACTAGTTTTCTTCGAAGATTTTTCTGATCTTTCTTATTCTTGTCTCTCGCAAGAATAAAGCAATGTCTGCCCCCTGCCCTCTATAAAAAGTCGACTCATCATCGCGATTTCCTTCGCTGTTCTTAAGCAGTCTTGAGCAGTCTTAAGGGCCAAGCTGGGAGAGTGCATTGCATCGTGATTTGCATTAATTCTGCCCCCACTCAAATGATTGACGAAACAGAAAACCCATTCGAAGTTTGCAAACGTGCAGCGCGATACAACAAATTTGGCTATAAAGCCTGTGGGTGTCTTGTTGTTTCTGTTGTTGTTGTCAACTTTTGTTATTGACTCATAATTTCCGGTTAAGGTATTTAATCTCATCAGTTAGTAATTCAAGTATTAATCTGTTTAATGTAATTTTTGGCCTAATTTTACCCGTAGGATATCTTAAAACTAGCCGTATGGCTGAGCATATTTACAACGCACATTTATAAATAAAGTGTAAATGTCTATGTTGTTGTTGTTGTCGTTGTCGTCAAAGCAACTGGAGATCCAGGTGGCTCTTTGCTACGATTTTTAAACAAATCCTTAAGTGTCATTGTCTGAGAACGTGTTCCAGGGGCCAAAAGTTGTGGTCAACCAATTTGGCTGAAACTTGGCTCAAAAGTTGGGTGTGATGAGATATTTCAAAAGCCACTTTGGCTTACTTCTCTGACTTTCAGTTTTGGAGTTATGGGGGGGGGGGGGTCTTATTTTTTGCCCTTTGAGCACCAAAAATCCAGCCTTCCAGGGGGCATTTTGAAAGTGCCATAAGACCCCACCGGTAAATTGTGCTGCCAAATGAATTTGACCATGAACTCTACCATAACAGAAATTTTAGTTTATGCATGAAACTTTATCCTCAAGGCATTGCACAGAGAGGAGCCTGGGGCTAGAGTTTGGACAAAATTGATGTTAAAATTACAACCCAAAATAGCTATTTTTCAGTATATTCACCTGCCTTCTTGCATAACTTCCATACCTACACCACTGTTTACTTTAGTCACCCAATTATCAAAATCAGTTGAGAAAAATTTGGCTTATTATGGTTTATTGAATTTTTGGAACAAACACTTCATGCTCCTCTAGGGAGATGCAAAATGGAATTTTGAGCATAATTCAGGCCACAAACAAACCAAATTGTTGACAAGAAGCCCTTATTCAGTATTTGGCAAGTGAAAATGAATTGTCAAAGCCAAATCAGTTTCTTTGTTTAGAAATACACCGACTCTTACCTTAAATTGATCTAAAAGGGGCCTCTGATTAGCACAACAAACATATGATTTAGCAAAACAAGGGTGATTTTCTTCTTTGAAAACCTAGTAACCATCTTAGAACACAAATGATAATGTTCTGACCTAGATATAACGATCTTTTTGCAAGATGCTTAAATTTTTCTTTGATTTATATTCAATTTCATGTTATATTTCTAAGCATTACTCCAAGCATGGAAAGTCTCCATACTTTAAAAAGTTTTCCCAGATAAAGTTAGCTTAACAGAACGTTCCTTAACGTATAATCATCGTCTGACCTTGTAATAGCCGGAATAGTTGTTGTAAATACCTATCAGCAAAGGAGTATGACCATACATACTTAGATTATACAAACAAATGCGAGGTTCGCTGAGCAGTATCGAGGAAACCTCTGATTTTCCGAGCCCTTTAGAGCTGAAAAAATGAAACTATCCATCCACAGTTAGGAGAGTTGGATAACAAAAAGCCTTTGATGCTTTTTTAAAGAAAATAACCCAAACAAAGCCTTGCATTGAGATGACGCAATTGTTATTATATTAAATTAACTGGCCCGCCATTTTGGACTTGGAGAGTGTAGGGACGGAACCGAGTTCTTATCCAATCCTTCTCCCGTTTCACGGTAATTTTTCATCAGGCTCCAGTTGTTCACACGTTTAGTAGCGCTATCCACCGGACAAATCACTATCCATCGGATGGGTAGGGGGGAAACTAATAAAAATTGCACTATCTACTGGATAGAGATTTATCTGGCCTTAGTTGTTCAAAATGTGGATAACGCTATTCACCGGATAAATGTCTATCCACTGAATAGTGCAATTGGTTTCCCTAATGCTTATCCACTGGATAGTGATTTATCCGGTGGATAGCGCTATCCAACTTTTGAAGAACTGGGCCAGGTGGATAGCACTATCCAGCTTTGGAACAACCGAGGCAAGTGTGTTCGAAACTCTAGAAAGAATAACTTGAACGCTGTTTTCTAGCTGCTCGAGATGTTTGTTTACATTCAGCTTATTGTCACATGGCCACGCCTATCTTGGCAATGCACAATTCATGCCACCTTGCATTGAAACTCCACCGGTCTCCTTTATTTGCCCGTTTCGTCAAAGAAAAATCGTAAGAGGCCTTAATTAGCTACATAATTCCACAGGAATTTTTTGGGGGGAATTTTTAGAAAATCTTAAGATTATTAGAAAAAATTGACAAATTCGAGAACTTGAATAGAATAGCAGTATATAAAGCAGAATATTGAATAGCAGTTTAAACACTCACCCGACATTTTGGCAACATTTCACACGCAGAAACGTTGAAAAAACGTTTTTATATTTTTGGATTCCTACTAACAAGGGAGGGCTCAGTTCACTCACATGCTACAACAGTGTCTAAAGTACTGTCCACTGAGCACTAAAAATCAGCAGTTTCTCATCAGATTCATCTACACTACAACTTATCAGCGGTTATTCACCAAAAGAAGCCCTCGCTATCAAAAAAAAAACGACAACAATTTGAGTTCCTTAGGGAATTTTAGGGAGTTTTAGGAAAGATATTTTAAATAATTAACATTATTTTAAATAATTTTTAAATTAAGTAATATTATTAAACAATGTTTTTCTACAAAAATACACCAAACTTCCGTGCTCTTCCAGAACGATTCAGAGTCAGTTCGAATTCAAGTACAACACGTGTGTTCACTGGCTATGCATTATTCCAAGCAAATCCAATAATATCAACTAATTCGGTCGATTTTGCGACGACGTTTTATGACATTTTTTCGCTGAAATTAAATTTCATCGAAAAGCTTAGATGCAGCATGTTTGCAAAGATCTTCAACGACGTGGGCAAATAATGGAAACCGGTAAAGTGTACATTGCGTGATAAGCGTGTGCACGCGAGTGACAAGCTGAATGTAAACAAGCAGCTCAAGCAGACAAAAAACAGCCTTCAAGTTACTCTTATCGTACTTTTTTTTTTTGATAAAGAGATTGCTGCCATAAATTTGTTGAATGTTTAGTGTTCTTCTTAAGGACCCAGGAAATTAACATGAGAATCAATCAACCACAAACAAACAATTTAAAAAATTATATATATTATTCAGAAAAGTCCCCTAGATCGCGATAAAAGCCATTTGTGCGCGTTTATGATCCCTAACTGATCTTTTGAATCACCTGTAGCTTTGGAATCACTAGGTCTTCCTCTTCTTTCCCGGACACACCTGAACTCCTCTACTTGCCCTTTAACCATGCGGTCATGTCACTTTCGCAAGACAAAAAAGGAAGCATTCCTGTTTCTTGCACAGCCCATGACTTGCACTGCACTGGTCATTTACCCCTCCAAAGGAATAAAATGCTATCGTAAAAATTACCTGAAGCAGATCGCTTTCTAGAATTTCGAACACATGATGAAAACACAAAGATTTCACGCGAAACGGGAGAAGGATTGGATGGGAACTCGGTCCAGTCCCCACACTCTCCAAGTCCAAAATAGCGGGCCAGTTAATTTGATATAATAACAATTGCATCATCTCAATGCAAGGCTTTGTTTGGGTTATTTTCTTTAAAAAAGCGTCAAAAACTTTTTGTTATCCAACTCTCCTAACTGTAGATGGATAGTTTCATTTTTCAGCTCTAAAGGGCTCGGAAAATCAGAGGTTTCCTCGATACTGCTCAGCGAAGCTCGTATTTGTTTGTAGAACCTAAGTATGTATGGTCATACTCCTTTGCTGATGGATATTTACAACAACTATTCAGGCTATTACAAGGTCAGACGAAGATTATATGTTAAGGAACGTTCTGTTAAGCTAACTTTATCTGGGGAAACTTTTAAAAAAATGAGCCTTACAAAATATGGAGACTTTCCATGCTTGGAGTAATGCTTAGAAACATGACATGAAACTGAATATAAATCAAAGAAAAATTTAAGCATCTTGTAAAAAGATCGTTATATCTAGGTCAGAACATTATCATTTGTGTTCTATGTTGATTACTAGGTTTTCAAAGGAAAAAATCACCCTTGTTTTGCTCAATCATGTGTTTGTTGTGCTAATCAGAGGCCCCTTTTAAATCAATTTTAAGGTAAGAGTCGGTGTATTTCTAAACAACGAAACTGATTTGAGGGTCTCAATGGGGTTAACCGATAGGCGTAAGACAGCCCAAAATTTAGTTGATAGCCGTAAAAATTGAAAAATTTTAACCGTTAGCCGTAAATAGAGTAAAAAGAGTTAACCGTAGAAAAGTGTTGCTCCTTAGATTTGATAATTTGAGGAACGTGCTAAACTCACTTACAACGGTTGTGTCTCTTATTTCGCGGCTACTTTGACTCTTTAAGTTCCCGTTTCTGCTAGTTTTCCTTTTCACGAAGATTCTGTTCAATAAACTGTTATGTATTTTATTAGGAATGGTCATTTTCATGGCTCACAAAAAATTTTAGTTGACTGGCAATAGCTTAACCTTTTGTTTCTATTTTAAACCAAGAGTTCATGTCACTTTAAGAGAATGAGAAAACTGCGGCAAAGATCTTCATAGCCGCGTACTTCTCAGCTTGGCTCCGACACTTGTAAATGTGAGAGTCACAGAAATGTTCGAGCCTCAATCTGTATGCTTGTTCTTTTTTAGTTCATGTCGTACAATCTGTTCTTTAGTGGGGTAAAGACCCTATCGTGGTAGTAAAAAAAGAAGAGGGTAGCAAGTACAAAGCGACGCGAAGAACGAATCAGTAGCCCCTGAAGGAAAGGAAATCACGCCAATATGCAAAAGATGACAAACTTTTTTATAGTTAACATTTCTTTGCGTAAAATGATATTAGAAGTGGAATACTCTAAAAGCATGATTTATGAAATATTAAAAATTTTCAGAAGAATAACTTATTTCATCCCGAGATGATCCTAAGACATTTATTTTGCTTTAAAGATACAAAAAATACAGGTTTATTAATATTTAACTCTTTGAAACAAAGAAATTAATTTTTAACTTTATAGTTAACCTTAACTGAAAAAAATTAACCGATAGCCATAAAAGAGCCAAAATTTTAGCCGATAACCGTAAATGCCACCACCCCATTGAGACCCTCTGATTTGTCTTTGACTTTTCATTTTCACTTACCAAATACTGAATAAGGGCTTCTTGTCAACAATTTGGTTTGTTTGTGGCCTGAATTATGCTCAAAATTCCATTTTGCATCTCCCTAGAGGAGCATGAAGTGTTTGTTCCAAAAATTCAATAAACCATAATAAGCCAAATTTTTCTCAACTGATTTTGATAATTGGGTGACTAAAGTAAACAGTGGTATAGGTATGGAAGTTATGCAAGAAGGCAGGTGAATATACTGAAAGTTTGAAAAATGGCTATTTTGGTTTGTAATTTTAACATCAATTTTGGCCAAACTCTAACCCCAGGCTCCTCTCTGTGCAATACCTTGAGGACAAAGTTTCATGCACAAACTGAAAGCTCTATTATAGTAGACTTCATGGCCAAATTCATTTGGCAGCACAATTTACCAGTGGGGTCTTATGGCACTTTCAAAATGCCCCCAGGAGGGCTGGATTTTTGGTGCTCAAAGGGCAAAAATGAGACCCCCCCCCCCCTGTAACTCCAAAACTAAAAGTCAAAGAAGTGAGCCAAAGTGAAATATCTCATCACAACCAACTTCTGAGCCAAGTTTCTGGGACACTTTCTCAGACAATGACACTTAAGAAAGTAGAAGTTTCCTTGCCGCCTCAACTCTAGTAAGCTGCCAGCTGTGGATACGACCAGAACTGTTTGTATTATGACTAAAAGCTATACAGTTGAATCCCGATAACTCAAACCCTCGCTAACTCGAACCTCGCGCTAACTCAAACCAAAATCGATTTCCCCTGGATTTCTTTCATAAATTTACTGTAATTTTACCCTTTGATAACTCGAGCCCTCGATAACTCGAACCTCCCGATAACTCGAATTAATTTTTGTCTCCCCTCAGATCATTTCTATAATTTCACACTCGATAACTCGAACCATGTTTTAAAAAGCCAAAAAAAAAAAACAGTACAAAGGCGTCCGAAACATTGAATTTTGAATTTCCCATTGACGTGTTGTAGGCATATAGTTTACAAGCGAAGGCTGACGTTGTTTGTCACAAGTCTAACGTATAACAGCTTTACTTCTCAAAACAGTAAACGCATGGTCTATTTAGGCTATGGTTTGTTACGTTCTGATTTGTAATCTAGAATTATTTTTATTTTCACCTACCATTTCTACAACTAAATGTGATTAAAATGTTCACTGTACTGTTAAAACTAATTTTTCCCTTACTTCCGGCTATTTGCTTCCAGCTCCCGATAACTCGAACTCCCGACAACTTGAAATTTTTTGGATTTCCCTTAAAGGTTCGAGTTATCGGGAGTCGACTGTATAACGAAAAGCTCTTTAAGCGACCGCCTCTGGTCTTTTTCTTTGATGTTCAGTTCTCATATGCGACTACTCATTCAACACTTGAATAAGAGCATGTGATTAAACTTTAGGTAATACATAACTTAATCCGGCTCTAATATCCCATTAAATTTGAATAAGATGTTGTAATGAAAAAAGGATTTATGGGTAATTAATAACATATACCAACCTTTCTGTTAAACATTCTCGCAAGCGACCGTCCCTATAGGCTTATCACATGGTTGGTTTGATAAGAGATGCCAATTTGACTTGGGTAAACGAATCCAGTCGTAGGAGTGCGAGGACTTTTACGAATTACAAAGGCGGTCGCTTACGAGAGTTTCGTTTGTAATTGAGATGGGGGAAAGAACCTCACAGCCCACGAAATTAAGTTAAACTTGGAGAGACAGTCATAGGATCGGGAGTCGGTTGGACGAATTGGGTCACACTTGACAAATTTTCGTCGCAAATCACCTGCGTGAATCGTAGATACTTTTGACACCTCAGAAGGCCACCAATATGCTCCGAACTTCGCCGTTACTCTTACATGGTACTCGCTATTTGGCTTAAGATGGGTAAATAGACATGACTGAGTTGACTGAGAAACTCCTTTTGTTGTCCATGGTCCTTCGGAACTGGCCGCTTTTATCTCTGCAAGGTATCCTATCACCATTCCTCCTTCGGCGTGACCTAATGCTGGACTCCAAGTTAGGTTTATAAAGCTACAGCCTCTTTTAAGATCCAAGAGCCTGACGGGTTGTGGAACAACTTTTAAACCTGAAAGCAGTTTTCGTAAAATAAACAAAAATAAAATTAAACCTTGCATAAAAACAGCAGAGATCGTTTAGGTCAGCAAAATACAACTGCGCTTCAAGCTCGGAAAATTGTATAGTAAAATTAATTTTAAGATTTATACGGTGAGAGAAATTATCAAAGCATTAAAATCTTTAACCTGCAATTCGATTGAGATGTCCTGCCTGCTAAAAGTTTTATCAACCTTAGTTTTTGGCTTCTGAAAAGTCTTAATAAGTCTGTGGTGCTTTAATTGCCCTAAGCTTAAAAAAGCTTTTTTCCTGTTATTATCATGATTCACTCTTAGCAAGAAATTTTTCCTTCTTAGATATTCATGCCTTACTTGCTTACTTGGGCCCATGCTATGTGTTTTATCACATAGAGTAAGGTTTTTTTTGTGTCATTGGCCGATATGAATTTGAAATTCAGGTGTTCTGAGAAACATGCAAAAATTTGATGAAAGGAAAAGTTTTCTTTCCAAAATACTCTAATAAACTAAACTTCCATGTGGGATAAGAATTTGATTGCATGTCAGAAAAATAACGTATTCTAAGCTACATATTTCAATTTTGAAACAGGTAAGCTCTTCGGTCTCTGAAAACATGACGGCCACACACTCTCAAACACACGAAGAAGCAACACAATATGGCTCTCTATATTAACTACTTAGCCAAAGAAATTATGTTTACATTGTGCTGTTCTCCGTTCCCATGCCCTGGTTGCTTTACTGCGTCCCAGGTTCACGCTGGGAAAAGAAGTGCTAAAAATCGGCCACCAAATGTGTCCAAAGTTTGTTTAAAAATATGCGTGGAATGTTACAATTATCTTTTAAACTATAGAAGATAATGAGTTGAGACTTTCACTTTGTATTTGTCTTAAGTTTTTCTTTCAAATTCTCCATTTTTTGGGTTAGTACTGCGCATGACCAAAAAAGCCCATTTTGTGACGTCATTAGTCGTGACGTCACAAAAATGAAATTTGAGATTTCAAATCGGACAAGGTCTTCAATTTTATGTGCACTATATTTCTGCGAAGTATCACACTTTCAGGTTTAATTCTCTTGGAAGAGGAGTCTTTGGGAGTTTTGATTTTTTAATTGGCCACTAGAGGGTCACGTGACTCTTTACCAACAAAACGCCTATTTCAAATTTTCCTGGAGTCAAGTATTGTTGCCTGTATAATTTCAGTGTCATGCCTATAACGGAAAGGAAGTTATAGCCCCAAGAACTCCAAACATTTTTGGGTGTATCACGCCCCCACTCAATCTTTTGGCCGCTTTTTACCACCTTTTTTCCCAGCGTGGTTATTCCAAGCAAAGACAGCTACTTCATACTTCTTGCTATGTTGGAATTCAAGCTCGAAACTTGTTAAACTGGATTTGGTGATATTTATTTCCGTTATTCTAATAGCAGAGCTCTCGCGCGCGCGAAGCGCGCGCATCGGAGCAACATGGGTGAAGGAAATTTGGTAATCTATGCATCCAAGAAACATTGTTTCTGAGAAAACCGTCCGTATGTAAGTCCACCCCTTCATGTAAGCCGGAATAAAATTTTGCATTTCACGCACCCGCGCCGACTCTTTCTTTCGACTTAATTTCAATGTCTACATTGATGTGGATAACAGAGAAAGAGCTACAATCCCAGACAAAACTACTTGAGAAAGTTTTCCCCATCATGTCCACTTTCCTACCGGGGCAACAAAACTGTTCCCAAAACGACACCTTTGCGGAAAGAAATCCCCTTTCCTCAGTTCAATGTTGCTTCCTACAAACGCCCAGGCAACAGGCTTTCTTTTAAATACACAACAACATTGCTTTCAGGGGAAGAGGGACAGGGAAGAAACGGTACAGCTACGATGTTTAGCAAAAAGTTTCCCCAAGTATACAATTTTCTCAACAGTTTTGTTCAAGATTGTAGAGCGAAAGAAAAAAAACCAAAGGAGACTAATTTCGTTGGAAGAAAAACAAAAATTTTCCAGCGGTGGTGAGAAAAAGGCGAAATGCTAGCTGCCACCAAGGTGGAAGTGAGCGAAAGCGAAAAAAAAGTGCACAGAAACGCATACAACATTTCCTCCATAAAACGTGTAACTAGGAAGTTTCTGGAAGTTTCACGATGTAGTCGTGCAAAACAACGGCAAAGAAATGTACAAAAAAAGCGTGCAAAGTTGCTTTTTTGCTAATTAGATAAAAAGTGTGCCATACGTGCAAAGTTTTTTTTTGCTAATTAGACCAACTGATTGTTTGGGCTGTTTTCGTTGCCTTCGCCCCTTGGCGTTACACTATTTTATATTTGTACTTTTCCAAATCGCCGATGTCAATAGCCAGAGTTTGTGTTCTGTCTTCGTTCCAAAACTTCACTCTATTGTCGCAGAATTTACTTCTCGTGCTTCACTTCTGACACCATGTAATAATCTTTACAAGCCACTAGGATGGTTGAGGATTCCAAACAGTTTCAATCTCTAGTACGGAAGTGCACAACATGGCCGAAGCTCACACACTAATGACTATGTACGCATGCGTACGGAAATTCCGCTGATCATTACAAGATAGATGATCAATTAATGTGTCGTCCTAAATACATGTCTAATGGAGGAGAATATGAGCAGCATCATTCTGTAAATATTTCCTTCCGTTAGACTGATACACCCAAACACCTTCTATATGTACCGAGTGTTTTCACTTATGTGCCCAGCGTGTATGCAAAATAATTGGAGCAAAAGCAAGAGTTTACACAAGAAAAGTCAGTTTAATGCCCGCAAGATTGGTGGGAACACCTTCATGGCTGCCGTTTTGTTCTTTTGGAATTTCAATATGGCCGCTGTGAAGTCATGCCACAACGTTCTATGCAATGGCTACCATCTGCACATTTATGCATATATACCTCTGTACTTCTTTCTAGTACTTAAAGGGCTCGATCCTACTTCATTCGTCGCCACAAGCTGGAACTCATATATCGTAGAACATTCTATCAAGATCCTCTGACTACTGGTATTTTTTCCTGTAATATTCAATCTAGTCCACTCATTTTCACCATGTCGTCTGTAGCTTAGTGTATGAAATAGTACAGGGCAGTAATTTGATGATGGTTCCACTTGTACAGAGACAGTACACTCATTTTCTTTTTCGCCCGATATAAGGTCGTACACGGGCTCGTTAGGGGGACCTATAAAACACGACATAACAATAAGAAGACGAGAACATGTATTATCCTGCCATAGCTAATAAAACATTCCAACCAATATCTTATAGCCAAATTCATTTTATCGCTCTGCACTTTTTGCAAACTTCGAAGGAATTTTGGGTGTTTCTGTTCCTTCAATCACCGTAGCGGACCGCGTTTACTTGTGATTAGTGTATTTCGATCCAATTTCAGTTGTTTTAAGGTTCGTTCTTTTCGATCGCCCTGTTTCGGGCAATAACCGACTAGTTTTCTTCGAAGGTTCTTCTGATCTTTCTTATTCTTGTCTCTCGCAAGAATAAAGCAATGTCTGCCCCCTGCCCTCTACAAAAAGTCGACTCATCATCGCGATTTCCTTCGCTGTTCTTGAGCAGTCTTGAGCAGTCTTAAGGGCCAAGCTGGGCGAGTGCGTTGCATCGTGATTTGCATTAACTCCGCCCCCACTCAAATGATTGACGAAACAGAAAACCCAATCGAAGTTTGCAAACGCGCGGCGCGATACAACGAATTTGGCTATAAAGCCTGTGAATATCTTGTTTTTTTTGTTGTTGTCGTCAACGTTTGTTATTAAATCATAATTTCCGGTTAACGTATTTAATCATATCAGTTAGTAATTCAAATTTCAATCTGTTTAATGTAATTTTTGGCCTAATTTCACCCGTAGGATATCTTAAAACTAGCCGTATGGCTGAGCATATTTACAACGCACATTTATAAATAAAGTGTAAATGTCTATGTTGTTGTTGTTGTCGTCGTCGTCAAAGCAACTGGAGATCCAGGTGGCTCTTTGCTACGACTTTTAAACAAATCCTTAAGAAAGTAGAAGCTTCCTTGCCTCAACTCTAGTAAGCTGACAGCTGTAGTTACGACCAGAACTGTTTGTACTATGACTAAAAGCTACATGGATACAGGTGAATCCCGATAACTCAAACTCTCGCTAACTCGAACCTCGCGCTAACTCGAACCAAAATCGATTTCCCCTGGATTTCTTTCATACATTTACTGTAATTTGATCCTTTGGTAACTCGAACCCTCGATAACTCGAACCTCCCGCTAACTCGAATTAATTTTTGTCTCCCCTCAGATCATTTCTATAATTTCACACTCGATAACTCGAACCATGTTTTGAGCGCTTAAAAAGTCGATTAAAAAAAAAAAAAACAGTACAAAGGCGTCCGAAACATTGAATTTTGAATTTCCCATTGACGTGTTGTAGGCATATAGTTTACAAGCGAAGGCTGACGTTGTTTGTCACAAGTCTAACGTATAACAGCTTTACTTCTCAAAACAGTAAACGCATGGTCTATTAAGGCTATGTTTTGTTACGTTCTGATTTATAATCTAGAAGTATCTTTAATTTTCACCTACCATTTCTACAACTAAATGTGATTAAAATGCTCACTGTACGGTAAAAACTAATTTTTCCCTTACTTCCGGCTATTTGCTTCCAGCTCCCGATAACTCGAACTCCCGATAACTTGAAATTTTTTGGATTTCTCTTAAAGATTCGAGTTATCGGGAGTCGACTGTATAACGAAAAGCTCTTTAAGCGACCGCCTCTGGTCTTTTTCTTTGATGTTAAGTTCTCATATGCGACTACTCATTCAACACTTGAGTATGTGATCAAACTTTAGGTAATACATAACATAATCCGGCTCTAATATCCTATTAAATTTGAATAAGATGTTGTAATGAAAAAAGGAGTAAGCGACCGTCCCTATAGGCTTATCACATGGTTGCTTTGATAAGAGATTCCAATTTGATTTTAGTAAACGAATCCAGCCCTAGGAGTGCGACGTCTTTAAAAAATTCAGAGGCGGTCGCTTACGAGAGTTTCGTCTGTAATTGAGATGGGCGAAACAACCTCACAACCCACGAGATTAATTTAACCTTGGAGAGACAGCCATGGGATCGGGACAAGTTCGGTTTGACAAATTGGGTCACACTTGACAAATTTTTGCTGCAAATCACCTGGTAGAATCGGATATACTAATGACACCTCAGAAGGCCAACCATATCCCATTTTGTTCTGCGCCATTACTCTCACATAGTACCAGCTAATTGACTTAAGATGGGTAAATAGACATGACTGAGTTGACTGAGAAACGTTTTTTGCTGTCCATGGTTCCTCGGGTCTGGCTGCTTTTATCTGTGCAAGGTACCCTGTCACCATTCCTCCTTCGGCGTCACGTGATGGTGTACTCCAAGTTAAGTTTATAGAGTTACAGCCTCGTTTGAAATCCAAACGTGTAACGGGATATGGAACATCTATTAAAAGTGAAAGCAGTTTTAGTATAAATGAACAAAAATAAAAGAAAACCTTGCATAAAAAGAGCAGAGATCGTTTAGGTCAGCAAAATACAACTGCGCTCCAAGCTGAGAAAATTGTATGGTACAATTAATTTTAAGATTTATACGGTGAGAGAAATTCTGAAAGCATTAAGAAAATCTTTAACCAATTCGATTGAGATTTCCTGCCAACAGTTTTACCAACCGTACGTTTTGGCTTCTAAAAAGTCTTAATAATGCTATGGTGCTATAATTAGCAGTGCCCCAACCGCAGAAAGTTTTTTTTCCTGTTACCATCATGATTCACTCTTGGCAAGAAATTTTTCCTGATTAGATATTCATGCCTAACTTGCTTACTTGTACCCATGCTATGTGTTTTATTACACAGAGTAAGGATTTTTTTTGGTAGTGTTATTGGCCGATATGAATTTGAAGTGAATCGTCTTGTAAGGAACTGGAGATCGCAATCTTTTTGTCAAAGGATTAATTTTCTTTCCAAAATACTCTAATAAGTTAAAAATCCATGTGGGATAAGTGTTTGATAGCATGTCAGAAAAATAACGTATTCTAAAATACATATTTAATTAGTATTCAAAAGCCTTCGTCCTACAATTTGAGGCTCAACGACAATGGTCGTTTGTTGGAAAGACCAAGTGCGAAAACCAAGAAAACAATGGGAGACAGAGCTTACCAGGTAGCTGCTCCTTTCCTATGGAATAAGCTGCCAAGGTCCGCGCGCGAAGCAACAAACTTAGAATCTTTTAAGACTTTAATTAAGACATTTTTATTTAAGGAATCATTTCAGTTATCTTAGTATATCTATATCTTTATTTGTAATTATCTTTTACTCATTTAATGTAAATATTTTTATGATTTTTGATAGAAAGATTTGTAAAATTTAGTTATTAATTACTATTATGATGCGCTTTTGAATATTTTATAGAAAAGGCGCAATACAAATGATAAATGTTATTGTTAGCGGAGCTCTGGGGCGCGAAGCGCGCCTGCGGAGCACCATGGGTAAGTAAATCTACCCATCTCAGAAAATTTGGTAATCACGTGACCGTACACCGCCCGCCCGCCCGTCCGTTCGCACCACAGGGCAACCAATGTTCAATCTCACACTTTCTAGCTAGTTTGGGAGCACAGGAAGACTGATATTACAGATATATTGCACATCAATGTTGTGATCAATTGACAGCTAACAAAACAGGGTATCCGCTGACCAGTATCACCTGACCTTTCGCGGGCTCAGGTGTCAACCCATCGAGGTCGAGTTTCTTTTTGAAGTTATCCGCTGACAAGTTACTAGTTTTCAAATGATTGCAGGCTCAAGTTTAATTTTTTTAAAATTCATATGAAATATGTTGTGTTTTATATGTGTCGCACAATTAAAATTTTGATTTCAAACTGACCTGGGAAGCTAAAAATTAAGCCAGTTTTTACAGGCAGGGAAGACATCCCAATTGCTTTTGACTTTTCTCACCAAGGTCACGCTTTGATCGCGCTCTACGTCCAATTTTTATACTCTGATTGGTCAAAATTTGACAGGTGAGTTCACGCGGAAAATTTATGCAGCATCTTGAAACTTGTTTACTTTGACAGCTGAAGCTGACAGAGTTTTGTGTCAACTTGTGATGTTTTTAACTGTCTTTTTCCAGTGAATGTACAAAGTGAAATTCAGTTGCTATCAAGAGTCTTCTGTTATCCATGGCTAGTTTGTTTATTGGGTTTTTGGTTGCTTTGGCAAAGTCGGAAATCCGATTTCGGATGCATTGTTTTCGTTTTTCACCTTGCTTGATGCGTAAGACGGTCGAAAAGTCTGAAGCGATTCTTGCCTTACTTGGTAGTTTTCAGTGCATCTCGAAAGGTAAGCCTGAGTAATTATTGTATTTGATGTTTGTTTTTTAAATCTAATTTAATGAAGTCGAGCGTAGTTTACGCGGCTATTTGGTTTATGCACGTTTGTAAGATTTGAGACAATGATCTGACCTAGAGTGACCGAGTATCAGGTTTGATTATAAGCTTATGGAACTTTAAAAAACCTTTAGACATTTTCTCACGGCAAATAGAAAGAAAACGTTTCAAAGAATATTTGGTTACAGTTCTGGCTGTAAAAGAAAACTTTGAGCGATTTTCTTGCCTCGAGTTCATCTTTGAAAAAAGCAAACATCGGGAAGCCGGCTTAAAACGTAAACAAGGATTTTCAGAGACACTTTAATACTTGTCTTCGTGAATGAAAATTGTTGTCTCTGGATATGTTTCACCGAATTATTTTCCTTTTATTGATTGTTAGTAGTCTCTTTTGCAATTTTAATCGCTGTGCCGTTTGTTTTCAGTCGCTTATGAACATTGCTTGCAGGAGTAGTCAAAATGCCGCGCGTATCAATGGCTTTTGAAGATTACAGATCGTTATAAAATCATTAAATAAAAAATAAACATAAAAAATTATTTATTGTGTTGAAGCGTATAACTATATTAATCTTAATTTAAACAGTCGACTTGTCAAAAGTGAGAGCCGGCTCGCCGTATAGGTGATTTTGGAAATTTTTTTGACCGTTTCGCTAAAAGCCCACGCGTGCTTCGATCGTCCTGAATATTGAATGAGTGCAATTTGTATTGCAAAATTGTGAAACACTGCATTCTGTCCGAGGTCTGTACGATGAAAACGGCGCCTCATGGTACTGTTTCACCTCAACGTGTGATGTACAAAAAGTATAAAAGGTTGGTTTACACGTCCCCAGACTTGTTGGCAAGATTTTCTAAAGTAAACTTGTCGAACCCAAAAAATTCGGCCGGACTTGTTTTCCAGGCCCAATCTACTGTGATCAAGAGCCATTATGGCTCTTAAATGTGATCGAAGATGATTGCTATTTTTTGGGTGTGTATATAACAACTCGATGTAAGATTAAGTTCACTCTTAGATGGACTGTTTGCAAATTAGTTTTCTCTAAAATCACGTAGCCTTTCCCTCAAAAGTCACATGAATGTGCTCTAAAGTTAACTGATTTGTGGAATACAAGTTTATTATTTGATTTGAATTATAAATTCGAGTTAATAGGAGCTTCGCTTTTAGCCCTGGCTAAATCTATATATTATTGTTATTTTGTGCGGCCGCACACGCTCAAACACACAAGTCCAAGAAACAACACAATATGACTCTCTATATTTATTTAATTATTTAACCAAAGAAAGTATGTTTACATTGTGCTGTTCTCACTTCCCATGCTGTGCTTGCTTTACTGCGTCCCAAGTTATTCCAAGCAAAGACAGTTACTTCATACTTCTTGCTGTGTTGGAATTCAAGCTCGAAACTTGTTAAACTGGCGTTGGTGATATTTATTTCCGTTATTTTATCGGTGGCTGGTTGAACTACGTTGTAGCGTAATGAATACATGGTGATGCTGCAGTAGTTCTCGTTTGGGCGTGTCCACTGCACTGTTACAATGGGTGTCATTCCAGGAATTTCTGTTTCGTTGTTTATTATTTCGGAAACATCGGGCGGTCCTATAATAAACTAATGAATAAATTATCTCCACAAAATAAAACAATGTTTATCGGTGAAGAAAATCTATTAATTGGTATTATTATTCATTCAAAATATTTCCCCTATTCTGATTGGCTAAAAGCACCCGTTTAATTCTCCATAACCAGTTACATATGACCAAATTTGGAAGAATTTTGTGTTTAGCGAGGAAATGATGTCAAAAATGCAGCGTTCTTGCAGGTTAATGCACCGTTAACCGAGAAGACCTGGGGGCGAGGTTGAGTTGTTTTGGTTGTGAACTTGAAAAATGGTAGCAAGAAGACAACTCGAAGGGCGACATCTGATATTTGGAGAATATTTGCGGAGCTGAACAACCCTAAACGTGCACTATCGAAGATGAACTTGACATCGATAGATCGATGGAGGTAAGCATATTTTAGCCATGTTTTTAAATTAGGAATTATTTTGAATGAATTATTGCCCCCGCAGGGATTTCGCCCAGAATGCGAAATCCCGAGGAGGCACTCTGGTAACTCGTGCGTATATTAAGGAAAGTACTTACAGCTGAAATATACAGTCATACAGTCAATATAGAAAAAATCTCGATTTGCTTGAACAGGGGCCGCGAGGAATCGGTAGGTAATGATGACGTTTCTATTGTTTGTGCCCGCAAGTACGAAATGGTTAGGATGACGTAAGGACAAAACATCCCCAAGGGACCGCCTAGGTAGATTTTGTGACATTCATTGTGCAGTCATACTTCGACACTCTTTTGCGTTGCGTGTTATCAGTGACATTCTGTGGAGCAGTTATTTCAGTGAAAGTTGTGGACCAAAATTTTAACGACACTCGTTAAGCGTAGAAGAAGTTGTAAGGTGCGTATAACTGTGTATATATAAACACTTGGAGAGTTTACCAGACACAAATTCTCAAATCTTCCATTGGAAACCTTGCCAGACACTTTCTCAGTCTTTGACCGGAATAAGACTCAGCCCCAAACAAGCAAGGCGAGTGAACAACGGCTAGCTTCTCACTAGCAGAACGATGGACGATTACAGAAATTCGCCGACGATCAAATTCTGTGCTGACTTATTCCCTGCTCACATATATCCTTCCGCTATAAAGTTTAAAATAAGACTAGAATGAGCGAGTGTGACTTGATCAAACGTCTTTTTAATTTCTAAGGCTTCCTTTCCGGCAAATAAAATGAACTGAATGTAAAAAGTGAAAGAGAAATAGCGAAAAATTCAACTTCTAATTAAATCTTTTCTTATGGTTTAGAATAAACTATTCTCAATACTGAGAATGTTTTGATCAAAGCTGTGTAAATCGACCTGAAACTGTGCATACAACCTTGCGTTTCCTGTATTTTATCACCTATTGTATGGAATATGTGTGAAAATCTTCCTTATGAATCGATATCTCAAAGAGCCACACAACGAGCAAGAATGCTATTGA
The DNA here is from genome assembly GCA_964035705.1 of Porites rus. Lineage (NCBI taxonomy): Eukaryota > Metazoa > Cnidaria > Anthozoa > Scleractinia > Poritidae > Porites > Porites rus. The sequence goes on along the minus strand of OZ037999.1, from coordinate 22,843,854 downwards.
CCGACAATCTACAGAGCGGGGGCAGCTGTAGTGTTAACTATTACTAGTAAAACAATTATTGAATTCGGCTTTCGTATCATATGAAGAATTATGGAGATATCGGAGGGTGTTATCCGCCTCGGCCTACGGCCTTGACGGATAACACCATCCTCGATCTCCATAATTCTTCATAAGATACTCAGCTCATTCGTTAATTGTTAATTAAACGCAAAGCAAAGGTGCAACCATGTAAATGAAAACGCTCAAAGGTTATTGTGAAAAGAAAGGAGGACGAATGAGGAAATAATAATGACAATCTTTACTGAGGATGCCTACTTCACCGTAAAGTACTTTACAGAGGGGTCCTCCTACTAAAAACATTGAGTAAATAGGAGAAATCTATAACTAAATTAGAACTTACTATGAACTAACTATCAGTTAATCAGATTATTGTTACATTGCAGATGGCCTTTTAAAATTTGTCAAGTGACTTGAGCTCCCTCAATGACTTATCTAGATTATTCCATTCTTTCGAAGCAAAATTTGTCGAAGTCCAAAGACCCCAGTTTCTATTTGAAAAAGCCTTTCGTACATTATCTTTAGACCTGGTATTGTAATCATGATGTTCTCTATTTAGGACATTAAAAGAATGTGTAAACAAGTTACTCTGGCACTTAAACATAAAGATGCTCATAAAACACGTCTTCTTCAGAGCAATTTCCACCGAAGTTTATCTCAAGCCTCAGTGGCTGATGTACGAGGGGGTAAATCTAACACTACATGTGCTGCTTTGTTTTGTGGAACTTGTAGTTGATTCACAAAGCCACGTTACCCCTATCTCCCCAAATAATATCAGTATAGTCGAATATAGGTAGGATGTAACCCTTGAAAAACATAAGCCTAGCCTCCAGTGGTAAACATTATTTTATACATCTAAGGAGTTCCAATTTCTCATTTGTCCTATTAGCGGGGCTCCCACGCGCGCTTCGCGCCCGTGGGACAGAGCCCCATACCCATAGATTATGGCAGAAACTCATAAGAGGTTGAAACGTGTAACTCTCATATGTTTGCTTTGTCCGATGCTCGTGATTATTCATTTTCGAAAGTACCATATTTGGAACGAGAAGAAGAGATAACTGACCAATCAAATTTCGTAAACAACGTGACGTAATTGTCCTTCAGGTTCCCGCGCCCGCTTAAAAAAATGGCCGACAAACGGGGGAAAAACTCCCGAAGGCCGAGAAAGCTTTCAAAGGTTGAAACCAGGAATATTACCGAAACACTGAGTAGGATATTATTGCCTTACCACCCGGGCCAAACGTAACATTATGAAACCCATTGACGGCCTCGCAACTTCTTGAAGTTGTCACTTCAAAAAACGATGCCTCGTTGACCCTCTGCACAGTAAACTAATGCTGCAAATACGCTTTTAAAATTCTTATGTTAAAAGTCTAGAATAAACAGTGAAAAATATTTTCGAATAAAATTCATTAGCTGCGTATCGAAAAGTGTCCAAAACCTGAACCTGACATCTTCCCAAAAAGTGATGCTTGTAATGAATGTGAGAAGCATTTTAAAAGCTTAAATTAAACTTAGATGTTGTAGGCACGATCGTGTTTTGAGCTAATTTTATGAATGAACAAGCTCAAAACAATAGACAAAGAAGCCGTTTCTTGAAAATTTTTATTCAAAGTCCAAAAAGTTAATCCTTTAAAGCAATTCGGGAAACACTATCTAAATCGTGGATCCGTTCACGCAAGTGAAATCGGCTAAGCACATGGCAAAATTCAACACAAAATCCATCTCAAATCAGGGCACATTTTGTAATTTTTCTTTAGCGCCGAAGAGAAAAATTTTTAAAACGTCTATGAAACATTTAAAAATACATAAATTCCCTTTCAAAAACTTAATTGTCTTGGCCATAGAGTGCAAAATGTGCCTGAAAATTCAGCAAAAACTTCGCTGACTTGGTTACATTTCAAAACAGACCATGGGCTACGCCGTGAAGAAAACAAGGTTGAATTCCTCGAAGGACGATTTCTTGATGAAAAGCTTCCCTTTCTCCCCAAAAAGAAAGCTGAGCATTCTTTTGAACTTTCTCTTTCCATTTTTTGTCTTTTAACGGTGTATTTTTAACCTTGAAGTGCAGAACTCTTGTCTTAAAACATCTGCATGGTGATCGCGCAGCAGCCATTTTGTTGAAAATGGATATCCGTCACTAAGGTTTCCAAATATGGTCAAAATGAATATTTACGAGCATTGAACGCGAGTTACACGTTTCAACCCCTTACGGGTTTCTGATTATGGTCAACCTCGTTTCCTTTGGTTGTCACGTGATTGACCGAGCGTACGTACGTACGTACCCGTCTACGGATTGTACGGGTGGGGTAGGGGAGACTATCAAAAGGAAGGGAGGGGTGTCTCAGGCGTGTCTTGCCAAGTCCACATCTTTTACATTGAACATTCACAATATGGTCAGTTGACAGCTGTCAAAACAGGATAGCCACTGACCAGTATCCCATGACCCTATCGCGGGCTCATGTGTCAACTCATTGAGGTGACGTGATTTATTTGGAAGCTGTCCGCTGACTAGTTAGTTATTTTTCTAGATCGCGATGAATGTTCAGTCTCATACTTTCTAGCTAGTTTGGGATCGGAGCACAGGAAAACTGATACACGTCAATGTTGTGATCCATTGACAGCTGTCAAAACAAGGTATCCGCTGACCAGCATCACTTGAATTTATCGCGGGCTCAGGTGTCGACCCATCGAGGTCAAGTGTTTTTTTGAAGTTATCCGCTGACAAGGTACTGGTTTTCAAATGGTCGCAAGCTCAAGTTTAATTTTTTTTAAAATTCATATGAAATATGTTGTGTTTATGTGCCGCACAATTAAAAATTTTGATTTCAAACTGACCTCGGACGCGAAAATTCAGCCAGCTGCTACAGGCAGGGAAGACAGTTGCTTTTGACTTTTCTCGCCATGTTCACGCGTTGGTCACGCTCTACGTCCAATTTTTGTGCTCTCATTGGTCAAAATTTGACAGGTGAGTTCATGCGGAAAATTTATGCAGCATCTTGAATCTTGTTTATTTTGACAGCCGAAGCTGACAGAGCTTTGTGTCAACTTGTGATCTTTTTCACTTTCTTTTTCCACTGGATGTACAAACTGAAATTCATCTGCTATCAGGAGTCTTCTGTTGTTCATGGCTAGTTTGTTTATTGGGTTTTTCGTTGAGTCAAAGTCGGAAATCCGATTTCGGATGGCATCGTTTTCGTTTTCATCTTGCTTAATGCGTAAGAGACATTTTCTCACCGCAAATAGAAAGGAAACTTTTCAAATAATATTTAGTTATAATTCTGGCTGTAAAAGAAAGGTTTGAGCGATTTTCTTGCCTCGAGTTCGTCTTAGAAAAAAGCAAACACCGGGAAGCCGGCTTAAAACATAAACTTCAGCGTTAAGCTCGAAGACTCAGGATTGTTAGAGACACTTTAATACTTGTCTTCCTGAATGAAAATTGTCGTCTCTGTATATGTTTCACCGAATTATATTTCTTTTATTGATTGTTAGTACTCTCTCTTGTAATTTTAATCGTTGTGCTGATTGTTATGTTGGAGCGTAACTCTATTAATGTGTAACTCTGTTAATGTTCAATCAAACACTAGCCACTGCTAGCACTGTAAAAGTCAGAACTGGCTGGCCGTATAGATGAATTTATTAATGGGAGCCTCGCTTTTAGCCCTGGCTAAGTCTATATATTACTTATATAATCAATATGATCTTGCCAACTTAGATGGCTATTGATAACCACACCCAAGTACAAAAAGGAGCTAACTTCTTCAATACTCTTATCATCAGTGGTAATTGAGATTGAATTCAATTTTTTCAAGCGCTGGCTACTACCTATGTTAAAAAACTTGTTTTTATTAACATTCAGGGTAAGCTGATTAGATATGAGCCATTTACTAACTTTATCTAGGTAGGTTAGGAAGGAATGACTGCATAAATCAGTGATAAACATAGAGATAAATATTGAAGGGAGATGTAAAAGAAGCTATAATAAGTATATAAGTACCACGAACTAATACTATGTGTAATACAACAGTATTAAGATGTAATACTTACCAATTAAATCTGTTGTTTCTGAAGTGTCTGCCCATTGGCCTGGCCCCTTCTTATTAAAAGCTCGGACTCGAATGTGATACTCTGTCTCACTGCTCAGGTCTGTGAACAAACAGCTATTATTTGAAACGAAGGCCGTGCAGTTGCGCCAGCCACCACTTCCCCCTCCTAACCTACTTAACTGGACCTGATAGCCAGTTAGAGGACCGCCACCAGAGTCTAGGGATGGTGGATTCCAAGTGACTTCAAATACTCCACACTGTCTGTGTTTGACTCCAGGCGGTTCCTGCTGAAGTGGAACGCCTATAATAAAATCAGTGTGTGCTATTTAGGCTGCCGATAAGGACAGAGCACAACATTTCGAGTGCGAAATCTCACTTACAACCCTTTCAGGAGGTCTACAAAATTGAGTTTCTAAGTCAATCTTAACCTACGATCAGGCGGTCCTTTTTCCCTTTTGTTGAGAGACGAGGAGAAAAGGACGCCTGATAAATTATTTTAAGCGTCGTCTCGGCTCGTAGTCCAGAATCTGGACTTTTGTCTGATAGGTTGAGAAACAAAAGGTTCTTCGGAGCCCTGCACTGATTGGTTACAAGCAACATATTTGACTTCTGGTGCAATTAGATAGGTTTTGTCACCTTCGCGTCTTCATGACAGAAACCCCAAGATGATCGCTTGAGGCTAAAAGCTAGGTCTCAAAAAAAGATAAATAAACACTTTTTTAGTAAATCAAGTCAACAATGCAAAGAGAAAAACCTTGACAGCCCATGAGGACGAGTTGTTATTTGTCACCGGTAAGGATATCCGCTATTTCTTCTTCGCCGGGGCAGGGGGTACTTCCTGGTAATAGGTTAATGGGAATGTGCCGCTGGATTGGGTCGCATTTTCACGGCTACTAGATTAAGTATAATGGGGTTACATTTTTATTGGAGTTACAAGAATGGGGTCGCACATTTTCGGGATCTGGTGGATCAGGAAATCTCAGGCAGCTAGGGATTTAAAAATGGAAAGATTTTTACTTCATTACGTTTAACCAACGTGTCACTCATTTCAGGATGACCAAGTTAAAAGGCTTTATAAGGTAGATGCAGAAAGTTAATAAGTTGGGATCGCGAAAATGACATTTTCCCAAAAGTGGCTAAGATGAGGTCTATATTTGGCTACAGAATAGACTATAATGGGGTAGGGGTTCTGAGAGGCGAGCGGCACACACCCAGCAAAAATTAACCTCAGTAACTCCCGCGGGCTTCTTCGATGATTTCTTGCTTGGTCTAGGTAGAATTTACTTTAAAAAGCGTTGACTTTGATTTCCGATCGAGTTAAACTGCGCGAAATTGTGTAAAACAATAAATATTTACGATTTTACGAACTGATGAAAGACCATGAATGGTTTGTTATTGTAGAATCAATTCCTATATTTTTTACCACTTGCAGTAAAATAAGGAATTCTGTTGTTCCACAATTGTTTTCAATGAATTATTAATTAATTTGTTTGACTTGACGGTTTGAACAAAGGTACCGCATGGACTGTGCATGGCATCGATAAGGCATAGATTCGCAGTAACAGCAGTGCTAAACTGGTCTTTAAAATCTGTGATATTTTTGCTAACGAGTATCGTATCAACTTAGCATTCACCTCTTGCCTGGAAAGTAGACAAATAGATTTTGACTTATAGCCGCCTTGGTTTAAAACCTCTTGAGTTTCCAGTAAAATTAAATCTGACACGTTGACAGATGCCTTAATTAGGGGGCGGCAGACGACTCGTGGAGTAAATAGTTATCTTTAGGGACGCACAATTAGAAAACTTATGGGGGGGGGGGGGGGCGGGTGGAGTACAAAAAAAAATATTGGTGCAAGGGGAAATTAAACAAAAAAAAAAATTCATGCACGCCAATTAACCCTAAGAAATATTTATGCTATGGCCTAAAAAAATTCATACAAGGAATTTGATAACGAAAAAAAATTCCTGCGGCTCGAAAATTCCCAAAAATTCGTCAATCAATCTTGGTTATGTCGCGTGGGAAAATAGCCTTAAGCTAACCTCAAGTAAAAAAAAGAATCAGTTGTGTGTGAAACTCTATTTTCCTTGAAGTTTTTAAAATTTACTTTTCTTGAAATAATTCGTAGCTTATTTAGGCTCTAGTGTGAAGACTACCATTCTATCAAGCGTTCTTTTTTCGCCTTTCCTAGGAAAAAAGAGGCCTGATCGCAGGTCAAGCCAATCTTGACTTGTCAGATGTCGCCAACTTGGGATAGTCCGGCGGCTTCGCTAGAAATTTTAAGTGAATTGTGCACTTTTAGATACAAGCGTAAAATCTGGCACACTGATAGTAGTCACCAATACAAGCATTTTCAGATATAGTGCCAAGCCGGCGTTAAGTCAGGTTCCATAGAAACCACAATTTATTAAAATTCATAAAAATGTAATGAATTCAATTCATTAAATTATTTGTCCTCGTTTATCAAGACATAGTATCATTTCACTCAGTCATCCAACCTGTTTACCACGTATATCTTGTTTGTAACACGACATTTAAACTTAACTATACGTTGCCATGGCAACGGTAAGCAGAGGAAAACTAAAAACTACAACGACTGAATAAAATTATTCTGCCTTCACTTTGTTTGATTAGTATATGTAGTACAACTAATATCTTTGCACATAACTTGGTTACCTAATAGATTTCACATCTTCGTTACGAAATAAACTTAAGGTAATTCTCTAGTTTTGCCACTGTGCATCCCTCACTGCGCATAACAAGATTGCCACCGTGAAAAAGAGCTTCTGAAGAAACATGATTAAAATGATGTCGATCACTGAGTTAAACTGCCTCACCAAGGCCTTCGATAGTGGATGTTGTACTGAACCACTTTCAGGACATTTAAGTTTCATCTTTATCACATTATGTCCTAATTGCTTTATCTCGATGTAAATTCCATAAAATCGAATTTTCCAATGATTTCTTCCACCTCCCACGTACATGCCGCTTTGAAACTCGCCCCAATCCTCAATCAAAACTGACAAGAAATGCAGGTGGTGCGCACTATCTGCAGCACTACCGCAAAAACAAGCACAGTGACCCTTATTTTTGTTCATTCCGAGCGTAGCGACTTTATAATCTTGTCGCGCGCGAAGCGCGAGCGCAGTCTGCTAATCGCGCGTGGTCTTAGCCAGCTGCGAAATTCGAGGCGTCATAAATAAATCTTTCTCTGAATATATGCTTGGTATCCGCCAGTGACGTCACGGAGCATTTGCGTTTCCAGGCAACATAGACTTATTCATCGTCTGTGAACCAAAGTTTATCATCGGTGAATCACGAACAATTTCCCATGCAAATGAAACACAAGCACAACAAGTGGCTCCAACTCCTCGCCCAGGAAGATTTTCCACCGAAATTCCTCTGAAGCGAGAACGCCGACTTCAAATTCAGCGTGAACAAGTAAGTAAGTAAGTTATTTTATTTAACCACATATCGCATATGAGCGATAGCTCGTTTAAATGCAAATGTGCCATAAAAATTACAACGTGATAATTTACATAATCTACATGTACAAGTGATAAATAAAAATAAGAAATAGAGAAAGTAAATCAACTAAAAAATAATAATAGTTTAAAAAGGGAAAATATTGGTAATCAGATTGTCTATTTACAAAATAGACAGTTGCAGTCATACGATGAAGACAACTGTATGTTTTGTAAGTTTTTCCTAAAGATAGAGAGGGACTCCGACATCCTTAT
>OZ037999.1:22823513-22831013 GCA_964035705.1 Porites rus | reverse complement strand
GCGATCCCCTAAACTAGTCAACCGACAGTCCCGCTAAAATTTCTCATAATTATGCAAATGTTTGGACAATCAACCGACCAAAATCACTACCCGGTTTCGGGTAGTGACGTCACTGGACGGCCTTAAAGCTGGTCGATTCAGACGTTACTGAGGGAGTAAGCGACTCGAAGTATATCTGAAATTCAGGCTTCTAAACCCTAACAAAAGTGCATAATGGGGAGCCGGTAAAAGAAAAAGTGAGAAACGTCTGTTGATTCTCAGTGGTCGAAATCTCCATAATCCGGTTTGTGAAACACAGTAACGACCCTAATACCCTCTTCTGTTGTCACAGCTAGCAGTTTGGCATCTTTTATGCTGCTTCCACGTTCGTTCCATGCCAGGACCATAATTTCGTAGGTGCTACTGCAGTTCAGCTTAAGACGATAGTTGCTTATGTTTCGCGCTATGAAGGTTGTTTGCCATTTTATCAGCTGATTAGATTGCCTGTAGTGAACGGTGTATTGAGTTATGGGGCAAGTGTTATATGACGGGGTCTCCCACGAAAGAGCGGCATAACAACCTTGAGGATTGGCTGACACTTCGAATGATGTAGGTACACCTAAAAAGAAACAAAAATCAAGATTACGGTACACCTCTCAGGGAGTAACTACAGTAGAACCCTGGTAACTCGAACTCAGAAGAGAAACGAAAAACAGTTCGAGTCATGGGGAATCCGAGTCATCGGGGTAAATTTCAGTGAAATTCTGATCAAGGCAAAGGAAATTTAGTTCGAGTTAGCGGGGAATTTGAGTTATACGAGTTCGAGTTATCGAGGTTCTGCCTCGAAAATTAGTTAATGCGGACAGATAAGAGATAGTTATTGCTGCCATGCAGGTATCAGCCGGCAGCAGACCATATTCTTGAGATTTTTGGTTCAACGGTTCGATGGTTCAGTGGTTCAATCTGTGACTGCAGCGCTGTGCGGTCAGCGGTTTGTTTAAGCAAGGTCAGCACCTGTTAACATCCGTCGAAAGGCCCTTTAATCTTCGGTCGGATTTTGTAAACGCATGACGTCACGCTCGCCTCGTGGTATATATTTACCTGTGACTAATGTATGCTTCTGCTGCGATCGTATACTCTGATTTGTCTGATGATCTGATGTTTGTTTCGAGGTCTTGTCTTGCTTTTTCGATCATCCCTCGATTGATTCAAAGAAGATGTCACTGTCTCCGTTTAAAGGATGTTTTGAAGTTTCAAGCTTCTTCTTGCTCCGCGGAGTAAAGGACCTTTCAGTGGATGTTACTGAATAAAATCCTTTGAATGACCCCAGATCACCAGGCTAGGTGACAATTATACATTATCATTTTCCTTATTGAGGACATGTACAGTGTAAACTCGGTGTAAAAATCGCCATACTTATATTTCACATTTGAGGAGAAGGATCAATATTGTTATTTATTATATAAACACCAATGAAATAACAGGTGAGCTTTCGCGCGAAAACTTGATATCTTCACATGTGAAAATATCACCTTTGCTATAGCTACATAATAAATCGCGCCTTTCACACCAAAAAACTATTAAAGTGAAATGGTTTGGTATTTCATCGGTGTTTATATAATAAATAGAACATTACATGGCCGCTTGGAGATACGAAATTTCTCTTCTCGTGTTTAAAAAAATATTTCAACACTCGAAGAGAAATTTCGTATCTCCGCGCGGCCATGTAATATCCTCTATTTATTTAATAATATTTGTTAATTTATTTAGGCTTATTTATTTTATGCTTTGTAATATAATTTAATTAAGGTTGCAAATGAAAATGCACTCTGGTTGATTGGAAGCCATTGATACTATGGAGTCTTCATCTATATGATATCTACAAGTTATTTCTTGGGAAAGGTTGCCCATCAGGTCAATGGATTTGTTCAAAATGAATGAGGGTTGGAATCAATTTTTAATTCAGCTTAAGTATCCCTCAGAGTTTTTACTGGGCTTCTTGTTGTTTCGTCAAAAATGTCTTTTAAAAACTGAAAGGGGAGGGTCCAGAGAATTTGGAAATGAAATCTTCCCATCTGCATTAGCCCTTCCCTCTCTGTAAAAATCCCCACTAGTACTCCCTGATTTCTTTGAGGTTTTGTTTGAATATTAGTTAATAAGTTCACGTTAAAGCCTCTTCTGCTGTAATTGTTCCTTCAACTTCTTTCGCAGTAAAGGCATGTCATTCTAGAAAGAAAGAAAATGCTCTGTCATTCGATTAAGTAGAGCAGATGCCATTTAATTTCATGAAACAAAAACAAACATGGAAAAGTAATTATTCAACAGAAAGATTGTTGATTTTTGGCGCACTCTCAATCCTACTTTTTCCCTCTATGTGTTAATTTGTCCTCTTATTCAGTATCAAAGTGTTCACCAAATTACTCTGGAATTATACTGCTTGTAAAAGGCATCTGTTGAGCCGAAGTGCCTCATGTGGCTGGAGAGAAGAGTGTTTGCTAACTATGATCTATCATGTACCTCTATCACGGGACGAAAAAACGGATTTACCGAACGTCAAAGGTGAAGTCAAACGGGCGATAAAGGCCACCTTTGCACACCTTTGTACAACTTTGACGCGCGACAAATGTTTACCTTTGCCCGCGGTCAAAGACGAGTCTTCAGGCGATAAAGGCCGTTTTTGTCACGCCTTTAACCCCTACCTTTGACGCGCGTCAGAGGTATATTTCATTAGCATTTGTACCCCTATCAAAGGCGTCCTCAAATATGTCTGAGATTCAAGCCAAAGGTGTGACAAAAGCGCGGCAAAGTTATGTCTGTGATTAAAGTCAAAGCTTGTGAAAAGTGTCGTTAAATGTGTCTGAGCCTCAGGTCAAATGTGTGACAAAGTTGTCGTCAAATGCGTGTGAGATTTAAGTCAAAGGTTTAACAAAGGTGTTGCCAAATATGTTTGGTTTTTTTCCTCCCCTAGCATCGCGCCTCGCGCTTCGCGTGAATTCCGCGTTCGCCTCGCGCTTCGCGCGAATGCCGCGTCATTGCCTCGCTAGTCATAAGCGCTTGATATACAGGCTAGAATCCAACTTGAGATTTCAATCAAATTCAATTGCGACCTGGATACCGTTTAAAAAGGTGGACAGATAAGAGACTGAGTTCATAATCTTGTACTTTATTGTCCTAAAACCTCATTAGATGATTAGAAAGCTGAATAGTTCCGATTAAAACTTAAACGCATAAAAATGATTTTTAAAAACCTTTTCACGATTTATTGTCTAAAGTACTCATTGCAGTCTGTCAATGGACAATCAAAATGACTGCCGCAAATTTTTGAAACACTATAAATGTTCCAGATACACGCTGTTGTCACGGACGGCAACCTGCAAAATAGTTAAAACACTTCTTTCACGCAAGCCAGTGCAAAAATCATGGTAAGTAAGAAATGTTCTTGATCAGGAGCCCATCTGTCTTGATGTTATCTTTGCGAAGATTTTCATTCTAGAGTGCTTTTGATTCTTGATGTTAGTGAAAGAAAAACGCCATGTATCTAACTAAAATCTTCCTCTCTTGTGTGTTTCGTTCCACTGGAGACTTATCACTTTGCCTTGTTTCTTTTATCTGTGAAATAATTGTAAAAGAATATAGCAATTTGGGATAAAAAATACAGTCATAGTGTTTTAAATAAATTTTTCGGCCCCACTCTCTTTTTACTATCGCTCCTTTTCTGCAGAAAATCCCCCTTTCTCTTTACCTTTATCAAAACTTAAAGACCCGGTAAAAAATGTGTAGCGAACCTAATGCTTTTGAATGGGAACATTACATTCCGTGTACATGCATTGTCATTAAGTTCGTCATTTGTGAAATTTGACGTTTGAGTCGAGCCTTATTATCACTTAATAAAGTTCAGGAAAATTCAATCAAAATTTCCCTCTATGCCTAAAGCTTAAAATTAAGCTAGAGAAACACTTTATATTATATACACCTAGCCTGCATAACAAGCGTTTCCAGTAGGAGTTATTGCGCGAGTTAGCCCTCCCGGCCCCTCCTTCCTCTTTTTTTGCCCAAAACTCGCGCGGAAAAGCTTGCTACGCAGGCTATTTTTAAAGTTATTGTCCAGTCACAATAAAGAAGGGACGGCTCGGTATGTTTGAATGATTATTATTAAATGTTGAAACATACCTAGCTGCCACTGTGGTGGTACAAAAATCAATGGAATATTTTAAAATTTATGCAGCCTGAGCCCCATTACGTATAGAACCCAGAAAAATCAATAGAAAGAGATACTCACGTCTGTAAAACATCCGAAGTCTTCAAATAACCACACTTCTTTGTTTGATAAACTGCACTGAATCCTGTTCAAATAAACTTATGTACTTGCTTCAGTACTATGCCCATCAAAGTCTGGTACAGATATTTTTATTGAAGTACACTGTCCATGAAAAAAATATATATGTAAGTCTTATATTGTTTCGTAGTTAAGCATAACTGTTAGAAAAGCCAGAATTGGTTAATCTTGATGTTAGTAGGTTCTCCCATGGAGTTTTGACTTGAATTGCATTGTGAAATATAAGCCAGCTATTTCTTTTGCAGAAATGCACTAACCCTATTAAGAAAAAAGGGCTTGATCTAATGTAAACTCTACTGTGATATAGAAAAATTTTTAAAGTTTACTGAACCAGATTTAACAATCAGAAAAGCTCCCAAGCGCGACATACACGCCTGTTCGGAGTTGGTTTCCGTAAGCTTAACACAATAAAACAACCATGAAGTTTGAAGAACAACTATTGTACGCACACATAGAAAAGAATGACACGTACCTTTTGAACAGGTTTGTGGTCTAAACTATATCAAAGATAAGGGTGAAAATATTTGTTAACAAAAGCTGGACTGCTTCGTACAAAAAAGCAGCTTTTGTTTTCTTCAGATCTGCGTAGTTTGTTTGTTTGCGCGGGCGGAGAGAGTTTGCAGCCGCGACAATTTCGCGCCAAAAACAGGGTGTCTTGCTTGGGTTCAGTCTTCCATCGTCCAATTGTTGAGTCATCGTTTTGCGTCGCTGTCATTACATGGTATATTGATCGATCAAGGAGAAATTGATCCACTCAAGATAAGACAAAAAAAATCACTTCGAAAAAGTTCATATTCTAGAACATTTTCAAAAATAATTATAGAACAGCAATTACAATGATTACCCGCCCGTGTTCGGTATTATCGTATAAATATCTTTAAAACAGTATTCAAATACAGCTTTTTAATTTCCTTTCTTAATATCAGTTTCGACATAAGTGTTTGTAGACGTAATTCATCGCATATTTGCACTCACCTTTCAGCGCCATTCGAAAGTGTTGTAAAAGTGTAGCGGTCGTATTTGACTTCATTTTTGACTAGTATCAAAGGTGTGGTCACAGCCACTACACTTTTGACTTCATCTTTGACGTGCGTCAAAGGTAAAGTCAAAGTTACCAGCACATTTGACAACGACTTTGATAAGGGTTAAAGGAATAGCAAAGCATTGATTCATTTGACTTCATCTTTGACGCGCGTCAAAGAAGAAGTCAAAGTTGTTACCAATTTGACTTTACCTTTACCGAGAGCAAAGGAGTAAGCAAAGAGGTTATATATTTGGCGACATCTTTGACGCGCGTCAAAGGTGAAGTCAAAGCCAATACCATATTTGACTTCACTTTTGACGCGTGTTAAAAGTGCAGTAAATCCAATTTTTCGTCCCGTGTATATGGATGTTTTTTACCAATAAAAGATGTCTTTACTTACAATAGTTTGTAAATGCAGATTTTTAAAATAGAAATTGTTGTGAATCCAGATTAGTGTCTGTTAGTAGGAGGTGCATGTAAGCTTATAGGTGTCTGTTAACAGACGTCTGTACAGTACCTGATGGAAATTGGGATTTTTTCTCCTGCTCAAGTTCTTTTCTGCTAACTAAATCTCATGTACTAATGTTAATGCTACTATTTACAACAGTAGTTTAACAACATGTGAGATGTTCAGAATACTGAAAGTTTAAAAATATTACTTTGTCAAACAATGCAAATTATAATATTATAATATCATTACTATTACATTATTATTGATCAATTACAATATTATATTCACTGCTATTACAAATTTTGCAAGACTATGCAAAATATGCTTACCATGCAGAGAAACCCAGCCACAGTGATACTGGTTTTCTTGAAAGGGAATTGCCTTTAATGTAGATAGCAGGGGGAAGGGGGATGACTCAAGAAGCACTATGAATTAGGATCGTTTTAGCCTTTGTTTGAACAACTGCCTACTTACGCGTACCCAACTGTCAATTACTGATTCTATGGACACAAGACGTCCAAACAAACCGTCCGATCATCAGACAAATCACAGTGGCAATCAAAGCAATCACAGGTAAGGTGAGCGTGACGTATTACGTTTACGAAATCCGACCGAAGATAAAAAGTGAGCCTTTCGACGGATGTTAACGAGGGATGACCTTTAAGCAAGTGCTTAGCTGCCGCGCCTGTTTTCCTCTGCGCAGAAGTTGTAGTACATTGGATGTTTGCTGTTTTTTTAAATGGCCTAAACGGTAAGAACAGTTCAAGAAGTATTGTACGTATCATTTTTTCGGTTTATTATTTTAATTATAGGTTTCAAGATTAGTTATACAAATATAGCGAATATTCTTTTATCAAACAGATTGTTATCTCAGGAATCAGGATTGTAAGTTAGATAGGTGAACGGCATGTGCTGTACGTCTACCTGAACTGTGAATAAACAAGTTTTGGCCTTTACGTTATGTGTTCGCAACTCTTCTCGTCATGTGTACGATGTTTGTTCGATAAAGACACAGCCTATCAGCACTGCTGTTGTTTTAGAATTTTGTGAATTATTCAAATGAATTACAAAATCATATTGAAACTTTAGCGAGTTATCTGAATGTAAGCATATTTGTCACTGTGATCGGTTAATTTTTTTATTCCGCTCTGAGTGTTTCATAATTCCAACAAGTCTAGTAAGTTATTGACTTTAATAAAAAATTCATATGTTGAACTGTTCTCCAGGAGACAATCGCCAGAGAAATTAAACAACTAACGGCAGCACTTCCCTTCTCAATGAGAACTTCTAGTATAAGCAACAAAATCAACATCGCTTTTGTGGTTTACAGGTATTAAGAGATCGATCTTCACCAACCATTGATGAATAAAAATTTGAAGAAATTACTACTATCAACACTGACTCACATGGGGATATCCCAATAAAACCGACAGTTTAATTCGGTGCATGCAATCTGGCAGCTTACCATAAATCAGCTGTTGGAAGGAACGTCCGACACAAGTTATATCCTTTATAACATAATGATTACAGTATGTCTTCCCAGTATCCGGCTCAACTCCTTATGAAAATTTTCTTTTCTCATTCAGAGGCGAACTGATTTTGTCTGCACCGCTTGTTTCCCGTGACTGGATTTTCTATTTGTAACCAGAAGCGTCAAAGTTGAACCGGGAATTCTCATACAAATCTTTCCGTTGTGACTGCTAGAATGAA
>OZ037999.1:22816013-22818513 GCA_964035705.1 Porites rus | reverse complement strand
AAAAGCCTTTAGACATTTTCTCACCGCAAATAGAAAGAAAATGTTCCAAAGAATATTTGGTTATAATTCTGGCTGTAAAAGAAAGCTTTGAGCGATTTTCTTGCCTCGAGTTCATCTTTGAAAAAAACAAACACCGGGAAGCCGGCTTAAAACGTAAACAAGGATTTTCAGAGACACTTTAATACTTGTCTTCGTGAATGAAAATTGTTGTGTCTGTATAAGTTTCACCGAATTATTTTCCTCTTATTGATTGTTAGTAGTCTCTTTGCAATTTTAACCGCTGTGCCGTTTGTTTTCAGTCGCTCATGAACATCGCTTGCAGGAGTAGTCAAAATGCCACGCGTATCAAACGCTTTTGAGGATTACAGATCGTTATAAAATCATTCAATAAAAAATAAACATAACAAATTCTTTATTGTGTTGAAGCGTATAACTATATTAATCTTAATTTAAACAGTCGACTTGTCAAAAGTGAGAACCGGCTAGCCGTATAGGTGATTTTGGGAATTTTTTTGACGGTTTCGCTAAAAGCCCACGCGTGCTTCGATCGTCCTGAATATTGAATGAGTGCAATTTGTATTGCAAAATTGTGAAACACTGCATTCTGTCCGAGGTCTGTACGATGAAAACGGCTCCTCATGGTACTGTTTCACCTCAGATGTGATATACAAAAAGTATAAAAGGTTGGTTTACACATCTCCAGACTTGTTGGCAAGATTTTCTAAAGTAAACTTGTCGAACCCAAAAAATTCGTCCGGATTTGTTTTCCAGGCCTAATCTACTGTGATCAAGAGCCATTATGGCTCTTAAATGTGATCGAAGATGATTTCTTTTTTTTGGGTGTGTATATAAAGGCTATCAACTCGATGTAAGATTAAATTCACTCTTAGATGGACTGTTTGCAAATTATTTTTCTCTAAAATCACGTAGCCTTTCCCTCAAAAGTCACATGTATGTGCTCTAAAGTTAACTGATTTGTGGAATACAAGTTTATTGTTTGATTTGAATTATAAATTCGAGTAAATAGGAGCTTTGCTTTTAGCCCTGGCTAAATCTATATATTATATATATATATATATATATATATACACCCGTTTTCAAAAAGGTTTTCATATAGAGATATATAGATAGATATATACTTTTGTTTTCTTGCACGTGCGCCCGTGTGCATTTACACTTGTTATTGTCCAACTTGTGAAAAAACTTAATTAAACGATAAATTTTCTTTTCGTCAGGTTCTTTGTTCCAATTTGTCAGTTAAAAAAATAATGCACGAGCACTGTCTGCAATTCTCTTGATTTGCATTCTCTTGAAAATTAAAGAATGAGGAATTCGGTCACTTGTAGATCATATAATTGTTGTCGTTACAGGATAAGGGGAAAAACATCAAAGATTTTCATTTTTAAAACAACGCAGATGACATGAAAAAAATGTGTTTTCGAAACCGCTAAGAAGGAAGATGTGACGGTGGATGTCCATATTGGATATGTGGGAAGGAGCAACAATATTATAGCAGTTGATTATAACGGACTAAGACGATGACGAGGTTCATAGAAGCAGACTTTATCATAACCATGATGAGCTGGTCACGTATCTTAATGTCTCACCTTTTTTCGTGTAAAATCACGGCCTGTAAGGCAACGTGTCATTGAAGACAGAATAAACTCTCGGCCACAAATGCTTTCAAGTTAGTCTACAGTTTCTCTCAAGCACGCCCTTGGACAGCGCATTTTTTAATACACTCTATCAATAAAAATGCTTTGTCACTTGCTACAGATGCCATGGCATTTGGGCTACCAATTCGGTGACGCCGTATAACTCGCGGATCGGCTGCTTCGCGGGATGTTTTCCTCATTACCAAAATCAGCCATATAATTCGCCATTGCAAATTTGTATCGCAGGGCGCATTTATTTTTCTAAAAAAAAAAAAACTCAAAACGACATGTCAAATTGGAACAAAAAACCCGACGACGAAAAAATTTATCGTTGAATCGAGTTTTTCACAAGTTGGACAATAACAAGTGAAAAATACACACGGGCGCACGTGCAAGAGAACAAAAGTATATATCTATCTATATATCTCTCTGTATGAAAACCTTTTTGAAAACGGGTGTATATATATATACCTGGATTTTTGAAAACAGGGTTAGCAAAAATATCAACTAATTTTACTACTTGGCAATTTAAAACAACAAAACTCATTCAAAGGCCGCTTAAAAGCCTTTATCTGACTCCGGGCAGTAAGTTAGTGGTCCCTAGAAGCATTCGAACGAGTCCACATTTAACATGACGCAAATTTTAGAACATTTCTTCAGAAAACTGACTTCGCGAAGTTTCAAACCGGTGTCATTTCAGTCTAGAAATTTTTAGGTTGAGTGAGCTGCAGCGAAAGAGTGCCTGGTTAAGGCTTACATAACAACTTTTAAAATAGTTAGCAAAACACTACTTTTTTTCGCGGTTCGATAAACAACAGGATTCCGCATGGAATAGACAACAAACT
>OZ037999.1:22773513-22806013 GCA_964035705.1 Porites rus | reverse complement strand
GTCATAATGCCGCAAGTTAAGATCATTATTGTTATGATCGTCATTTATAGCGGAGCACCAGGGGGTAACAAAATTTGGTGATCTAGGCATCTGAGTAATTTTGGTCGTGACAAAATCGCCCGTACCTACATACGTCCACCCCTTCATGTAAGCCGGGGTAAAATTCACATTTAAAGCACCCGCTCCATTTTGGCAGTAAATCGCATGGCCACCCAAGGAGAAAAGACAACGACAAAGCCGAGTCTATCCTTTTTTCGACTAAATATTAATGTTTATACAGACATGGTTAATAGAGAAAGAACAAGAGCGAAAGATAAACAAACAAACAAACAAACAAAAAACAAAGGAGACGAATTTCGTGCGTAGATTTAGCAATGGCTAAAAGCGAAGCGCTCGTAAATTTATAGTTTACTCAGGTAGAATATAAAATCGCATAATGCTAAAATGGTGTGCAATGCTGGTGATGTTACACGGGACGATCATCAACGACGATTTTTAGCGTAACACAGCGTCGCAACATTGTTTCAAATGGTTACAGCATTGTTCCAACATTGCAATGCTGTCTTGCGCTAAAGATCGTCGTCGTCCCTTGTAACATTAGGGAACTTAAGATGGAGACGTTTTCGGGGCGACGGCGACCGGACTGGCAGAGAAAGCCTGGAACTAAGACAGCCGTCGCTCCCCGTCAAAAATAGAACATTAAGATCGCAGTGAACTCAGAAGGACGGCGCCTTTAATTAGAAGAATACCGAAGAGGAAAATATGGCTTCACATAAAGAACTAAGAGAATAAATATTTGCTATGCAGACAACATGTATCGGATGAAGAGTTTCTCGTTTTGTGGGAAAATTATGTGTCCAAAATTCCCGATTTTCCTCGGGACAGTTACGATCCGTTCACGCTAAAAAACATGCGGGATGCAGCTGAGTTCAAGGCAGAATTTCGTGTTGAAAAAAAATGATCTCCACAGGCTTGCCGAAGCCTTGCAAATTACAGGAACATTAAAATGCTACCAAGGAACCGTATTCTTAGTTTGGTATCGAAATAATTCCCGGGAAATACTTGCATGCAACAACAACAACAACGGCAACAATTTTATTTCAGTATTCCCACGCCGAGTTAGTACAAGGTATTACCTACTATTCTATATAATTTTCAATGCGTTTCATTTATACGATATTCTAACGAAAAGAGCGAACTAAAAACACACAATTGAAATATCGGAGTTCATATTTTTTGTCTAGATACTTTTATTTGCCTCGTGGGAAAATTTTGTCCCATGCCATGCTCACTTGCGGTTGGCTGTTTGCCAAGGCGAAGTTGGATCTTGACCCTGTGACATGAAAACATAGAAACATTCAAAGATGTAAGTTTAGATAACAGAGCTTGGAAATCGAGCTTGAAATGTGCCTCAAAGAAAACAAGGACAATTTAAGAACGATAATCTGCAATATGTTGGTTGCTAAACGCAACAAACCTGATTGAAATGAAAGTTAAATACTCACGTTTTCGCCACAACGCCAAACAGACCAGTTTCACGTCGTCGACGGGACCACGACGGCAAGGTGGTGAGCACGAGCATGCGCAATATCCAACAAATGATGATGTCACGTCCGGTTGAAGTTGCCGTCGCCCCGAAAACGTCTCTATCTTAAGTTCCCTATTACCTTAAGGTGGCCCGAACCTATTTATTTGCGCGTTGGTTATGCTTTTGAATCGCGTTTTTCGGCTTTTGAATCGCGTTTTTCGGCAGAAATGATTTAACCGATTTCTGGCATCCGTAATAAAGAATGGTCGAACTTTAACAAAATGCTAGTTATTTTCTTGTAGGTACAAAAAAGTTTGAGATTTCGGCAAATGTTTAAAACCGCATTTTTACAAAAAATGTCAATAATTTTAAAACCCTAAGACAGATTTTTCTCTAAGTATTTGCGGATCCGCGTATCCACCTATTTTTCAGAGGAGTTGCTTGCTGCTGCAGGATATTCTGCAGTTAAGCCTGGTGCTTAATTCATGGGGTGACCGTATTTATTGGAGCTCATGGCAGCGTCGGGCCTCGAATAAATTAAGGTTAGTGAATATGTAACTCTAATCATCAAGGTAATATACTTCTCATCAAAGCTTACCAGGTGAGAACAGTTAAGAAAACGCAACATACCATATTCATAGAATGGGACGTCCTCTAAGACAATTTCCATGTTATTCTCAAAGAGCACACACTTGTATGTTCCAAGATCTTCCCTGGTTGGATTTTGAACGTGAAGATCAACCTCACCTTTCGTTTGCTGACAAGAATTGGGGCTTGAGAACGTGCTAAGTATTTTATACTTTCCATATACATCCGTTATTTCTCTTTCGTTTTTGAACATCCATTTCCACTTGAACGAAGCCATCCGTTGTGCGTTAAGCTGGTTTGCCTTGCAACTCAAAATTGCAGTGCCATTTGGTCCCATATTAAGAGGAAATGCACTCAGTTTAGGCAAGGTTGGTGGACCTGTTGTGTAAAACAGATAAACCGCTGGTCTACACCTTGGTTGGAAGGCGAAAAAACAAACAAACAAAACGCAACAATAAATGATTTAAAGGTGAATTGGTCACCGCGAAATAAAAATATACAAAAGATGAAGTCTCAAGTGCTAGCCTTTCAGCAAAGGGAATCGAACGGTATGATTGCGCTCTAACGAAGGGCTAGCACTCAAGGCGCTCGTTTACAAATCTTTTGACGGCGACCATTTCATTGATTTCAACTTGGTTCTCTTTTGCCAAAGCACGGAATTATGAAGTTCCGTGGAAAATAGTTTACAACGGACTACGGACCTGGGACTGGGTATGTTCATCTGATCAGCAGCACGTAAAGATCTGCTGGAGACATAAAAGGACACACTAACCAGCTCATTGTATAGTGACATTCGTGCATCCTGTACATTTTTGCAATATTTAACTGTAGTGTTAATAATATCGATTTATTCACCGTATAAGATAACGTCTCGAATTACGAACACACTTTTGTGTTGTTATCTAGCCGTTTAACGTTGTATTTGTTATAGTTTCGCAAAATTTTATGTCGTCTCGGAGAAGCAAATGCCCAGGGTGCAAGACCCCCAAATCAGAGGACACGATTGGATTTCCCGGCAAGCATTTTCCTGGAGAAGCCAAGAAGCAATTAGTCGATCACGATGACTACGATGTTCAGAAAAAAACTGAAAGCTCTGGCCCATAATCAACAGATCTGTCTACTTCGGTACTTTTGGAAGCAATCCATAACATGGACCTCCAAATGCAACACAGTGATTTAAAGAAACAGACTAAAGTAACATCAAAGCAATCGCCCCAGCCATCATCGCCTACTTCGCTCGATCAGTCATGCGTAGCAAGTAACTCCACACCACTAGATAAACTGAACTAGGGGGCGGCTAAGGGTGAGTACATTGACTTTTCTGACGCGTCCACCCTTAGCCCTTTTCCCGCAAGTGTGGGGTAATCCGCCTCGGCTAACATTCCCCCAACTCAAGGCAATGCAATCATTACTAATGTAATCAAAGCGCCAGATAAGCGACACGTAGCTAAAAGCTTGGAATGCATACCAGAAACTCGTCATGGCTTCTCATCCCCACCGGTACCCCGAACTGTCCTCCTATCGCGAGCAGATACAACTCGCTAATCGTAAATTTAGATGGCCCCCTGCTTACCTGTTTGACATTCAAACCAGGATGGCATATGCCATCAAGAATTTTCACGATAGTGGCGCACACTGGATGACCTTAATACCACTTAACACGCGACCGTCCTAGATGCCTCGGCACTACGCCCTGACCCCGGCCAATGCTCAGGATGCAAGTCCTTGGAACAAATGATCAAGGACTGTGTATTTCCTGCGCCAGGACAGATGGAAGAAAAGACGATCGGAAATAGAAAAAATTCCCCGTGGAAGTACGCGAAATTGTACGCCCCCTCCGACCAAGAAGGATGCAAACTCTTTCAAAGAAATGCCAACTGCAAACGAGCCTATGTTTGCAAATCTTTTCGGGAGCACCACTCCGGGGCCAATTGTCCACTATCTACCGGAAGTTCGCTCTTTGTTTCCAATTGACGTTTGGCGTGACACTTTACGTACCCTCCCAGACTGTGACTTTGTAAACGAATTATTACACGACATTAAAATTTTAATTTTGGCGTTCGTATAATAATAATAATAATAATAATAATAATAATAATATTGATAGAGGGAGCCCAACTCGCCAAGGCGGTTTTCAGTGGGGCCCTCATGCATAAATCTAACTAATTAATTAATTATTACGAAAAAGTAAAATATGTTTACAAGTAAAACAAATTTAAAAATTTAAAATCTTAAAATCGATTATACAAAAAATATCAAGGTTTAAAAATTAGCTGAGATCTTTTAAAAAAGTTTTTAACTTGGATTTAAAAATAGATAAAATGTTACACTCTTTTAAATCATTTGGAAGGCTGTTCCAGTCTTTCGCGGCGTGAAAAATAAAAGTTTGTTTACCCCAGTTTGTTCTGGGTAGGGGTAAGCGAATATCATTAGAGCGTCTTGTATTATATGAATGAACAGCTTGAGTTTTAGTAAAATTAAAGTTGAAATCGGTTTCTCCAATAAGACACTTGTGGATAGCAATGCAGCGATGAAAAAACCTTCTTGTGGACAGTGACTTCAGATCTAGACTCTTCAGTGCTTCAGTTGACGAGCTTCGGGGTGGTTGCCCCAGCATAGCTTTAGCAGCTTTATTCTGTAGAATCTGTAGTTCTGACATGATGGTGTCATTGTTCTTGTCCCCCCATATAACGTCTCCGTAATCAAAAAGAGGGAGGATCAGGGCATTGTACAAGGCAACTCTAGCTTGTAGCGGCAAAAGATTCTTGATTCTCCAAATTAGGCCTATTCTCTGATTAATCTTCATGCTGATAGCATCGACATGATCTGCCCAGGACATAGACTGTTGAAGCGTTACGCCTAGGTATTTGAATGATTGTGTTCTTTCAATACTAGTGCCCTCTACTTTAACCGAAATGCCTTGAATACGATTCAGTTTCTGAGGACTTCCAAAGATAACAAAATTACATTTGGATATGTTTAGTGTCAAGAGATTTCTAGAGAACCACTCAGACACTGTCCCCAAGTCAGCATTGATGTGATGTTCAAGATCACTGACGCTTTTGGATGAGTAATAGAGTACAGTATCGTCCGCATAAAGAATAATATCGCTTGCCAGATGACAGTCCGGAAGATCATTCACGTAAATTAGAAACAATAAAGGTCCCAATATACTTCCTTGGGGTACTCCAATAGGCATTTCGGTAGATGCAGAGTGAGCATCTCCAACTGATGTAATTTGTGATCTGTTTGTGAGGTACGATCCAAACCACTGGGTGGTAGAGGTGGTAAGACCGATGTTGGTCAATTTTTGCAGCAGCAGGGGATGATCCACTGTATCGAAGGCCTTAGACAGGTCCAGAAAAACAGCACCTGTAAAGGAACCAGCGTCCATATTCTGGAGGATATTGTCTGTGAAATGAGCTAAGGCTGTTCCAGTTGATAACTTCAATCTGAACCCAAATTGCTTAGATGTAAGGATACCATTGTTCTTAAGATAAGCGTACAGTTGGGTGTGCACGGCTTTTTCTAGAATTTTACTGATCGTTGGCAGCACAGTAATGGGTCTGTAATTGTTAGCATCACAGCGATCACCTTTCTTGAATAACGCTGCCACTTTTCCAAATTTCCAAAGAGAAGGAAAGGTGCGAGTTTCCAGGGAAAGATTAAATAATCTAGTAAGACTGGCACTGATTACTGAGGCTGAATCTTTCAGTAGACGAGCACTGATACTATCTAGGCCAATGGCTTTATTGGTTTTGAGCTGCTTAAGCTGACGAAGAACGAACTCTTCCGTAATTGGCTCGAAAGCAAATTCATGGGGTAGATTCGAGTTTACCGAAGGCGCCGAGGCAAATTTCCCTTTCGTAAACGGTCGTTGCCATTTGAAACGGTCGATGCCATTTCTCAGAACGGTCGTTGCCATTTGAAACGGTCGATGCCATTTCTCAGAACGGTCGTTGCCATTTGAAACGGTCGATGCCATTTCTCAGAACGGTCGTTGCCATTTGAAACGGTCGATGCCATTTCTCATGACGGTCGATGCCATCGTAAAGGTCGATGCCAAGAAGGAACCGATATTTCCGACTCTCTCCGACGACATGCGTGACAATCAGAGCAATGCGTGACTAGCTTTCCTACAAACCATCGCGATTTTTATCAAATCAAAATGGCGCACAAACCCGACAATTTTCTCAAAGATCTAATATCTTCAGCTATAAAAGAAGTCGAATCGAAAAGTAAATCTTTTGAATCGACCGAAATTACAAAGGAGAGTTTTCTGGCTTCGCTTCCAGATGATTCATTTTACTACCTGAAGGCAATTTCAGGAAATGGAGAAAAGTTCAAAGTGCACTTTTTGACCGAAGATATAACGAAAGAAAACCTGGAGCAGTGGATATCCGAATATGAAGTGATAAACAGCATCTCAGTGAAGTTAAAGACAAAGAAGGCACCAACAAGCGGCTATGTGTTGCAAAACTACTATAGATGCCAACACAACACTCGCAACTGGAGTCCAAGTAAAGATCCACAGCAGAAATTGTACTTGAACCCATCTGCCAGAGTAAAGAACACCAATTGCCCCTTTCAGATGATAGTCAAAATAGACAGCGAGGGATGTGGTTCTGTGGACATAGAGTGGGAACACAACCATTCACTTGAAACTCTGTAGGCCAGGACCGAAGCATTTCAAAGCCCTGTTTAAGTGTACGCTCCTGCTCATCACTGGTGATCAAGATGCCAAGTGGAAGTGCTCCAGATACATTGTTTGTGCACATTAAAAACACTTTAAGATTGTGTTCTTCTGTATTAGAAGTAGCATCAACAAAAACCATCTCACCAGACTGCTGCACTTCCTTGTGTACACGGTTCATGAGAGGCGTTACAATAGCAATTATAAGAGGCGTATCATCACCTTCATACATCTGGTAACAAGTAGTAGCTTCAGGGTTGTCTTTCTTGTATTGTTGAAGCCTTTCGGAAAGTCTTTCAAACATCATAACGCCCTGTCCACCATACCTATCCTTACCAAATTGCGTGTAGAGGTAGCTAAAGTCCCTTTTTCTCGGCATAACTGCCCGATTGGCCTTTTTCCTGTGAAATTCCAATTCATCCTGACATGATTCTTTGAGTTCTTTCAAGTACTGTTGCCTTGCGGTTGCTGGTGTATGCCCACTTTCAAACAACTTCAAAACCCTTTCTGTGCACTCAGGAGAAAGGTCACGGAAATTAGAGGCCTCCAGAGTTTCAAGTGAATGGTTGTGTTCCCACTCTATGTTCACAGAACCACATCCCTCGCTGTCTATTTTGACTATCATCTGAAAGGGGCAATTGGTGTTCTTTACTCTGGCAGATGGGTTCAAGTACAATTTCTGCTGTGGATCTTTACTTGGACTCCAGTTGCGAGTGTTGTGTTGGCATCTATAGTAGTTTTGCAACACATAGCCGCTTGTTGGTGCCTTCTTTGTCTTTAACTTCACTGAGATGCTGTTTATCACTTCATATTCGGATATCCACTGCTCCAGGTTTTCTTTCGTTATATCTTCGGTCAAAAAGTGCACTTTGAACTTTTCTCCATTTCCTGAAATTGCCTTCAGGTAGTAAAATGAATCATCTGGAAGCGAAGCCAGAAAACTCTCCTTTGTAATTTCGGTCGATTCAAAAGATTTACTTTTCGATTCGACTTCTTTTATAGCTGAAGATATTAGATCTTTGAGAAAATTGTCGGGTTTGTGCGCCATTTTGATTTGATAAAAATCGCGATGGTTTGTAGGAAAGCTAGTCACGCATTGCTCTGATTGTCACGCATGTCGTCGGAGAGAGTCGGAAATATCGGTTCCTTCTTGGCATCGACCTTTACGATGGCATCGACCGTCATGAGAAATGGCATCGACCGTTTCAAATGGCAACGACCGTTCTGAGAAATGGCATCGACCGTTTCAAATGGCAACGACCGTTCTGAGAAATGGCATCGACCGTTTCAAATGGCAACGACCGTTCTGAGAAATGGCATCGACCGTTTCAAATGGCAACGACCGTTTACGAAAGGGAAATTTGCGGCGCCGAGTAGATGTGGGATCTACAAGACTTGAGCTTTTGTGCCAGTTTAGTTCCAATTGTTGAAAAGTGTTCATTGAGAATCTTGGCGATAGATTTATTGCTGCAGTATTGAACACCGTCGGCCTCAATGTAGGAGATGGGAGTTCTTTCTTTGCGAGATGTTATGTCGTTTAGAGTTTTCCATAATGCACTTGGATTAGATTTGTTTTCAGTAATAAGCTTAGAATAGTATTCCGATTTACATCTCTTTGTCTCCTTATTTACGTAGTTCTTAAGTTCCTTATAGCGTGACCAATGATTGGCAGACTTTGTTTTCAGGGCTTTACGATGGTAATAATCTCGTTGGTGCATAGCTTCAGATAGCTGTGCGTTTATCCAGGGAGAACGGACCCCTTTAATTCTTGATTTCCTCATTGGAGCATGACTATCGACAACATGAGTAAAAAGATTGTTCCAATCATTTACCGCGGAGTCAATGTCCTGCTTGTTTAGAGCTTGGTTCCAGTCAATTTCTTTCAAGTCATTCACAAATTCCTGCTTTGAATAATGTTTGTACGACCGATATTCGATGGTTTTCCCTGGAGCCTTGGGAACACCTGATTTGATAACACAGAAGATCAAACAATGGTCGCTTAAAGGTGATGGAATAACGCCTCGGTCAATAACACGATGAGGAGTGTTAGTAAACAATAAGTCAATCAGTGTAGATGACGTTTCCGTTATCCTCGTTGATGTGTTAATTACTTGGTCAAGGTGATGAACATTTGCCACCTGGAGAAGTTTGCGCTTCTTGGCTTTATCATTATTCATCTCAGAGCTTGCAAAATTTGTTGAAATCCCCGAACAAAATAAGCTCAGTATTAACGGGCACAGATGACAAAGATGTATTTAAATCTTGAATAAACGTTTCCAAATTCGAATCAGGTGCTCTGTACATTGTCCAGATAATTAGTTTCTTGCATTTAGGTCGGGAGATTTCGATGACACAAGATTCAGGTATAGAAGGCGTTTGAAAGATCGAGTTTGCTCATTAGAGCATTGGGACCTAACGATTCAAGGTAAGAGATTGGAGATTTCGTCGTTAACACTCTGGCCACTCTGGCTCATGATCGTACCCCTTGAATTCCTCAAATCACCCTTCCTCAACCACAGGAACTGGAACGCGAACTGTTCCCAGCAGAAAGGCCGAGCCCTTCCTTGCACGTTTTCAAATTTTGTTTGTTCTCCGATGGGTGCTATCCCGAAAAAGCAATCGCATCCTCCCAAATGGTATATCATTAACGATCTTTCGTGGCCCCCTGGCCAGAGTGTTAACGACGAAATCTCCAATCTCTTACCTTGAATCGTTGGGTCCCAATGCTCTAATGAGCAAACTCGATCTTTCAAACGCCTTCCGTCATATACTGTAGACCCTCGTGATTGACGTTGTGTCCGACGGTTCTACGCGTACCGGTTATTTCTTCGACATGTTCCTTGCGTTTAGTCTCCGGAGTACGCCGGCGGCGCTATTTCTTAAATTTGTTAACAGTTTGCCATATAGGATGGCGCTCCGTGACGTTGACCCTCTTTGGAACTACCTCGATGATTTTTGGGCATGTGCCCCTTCCGCCCAAGCGCCGCTTTCTCTTCGAATCTTAATGTTCTGCTTCGTATCTGTGCTGACCTCGGATTTTCTACCGATCTCTTAAAATAATTTCTCCTACAACGAACCTTGTGCCTCCTGGCATCGAACCCGATACTCTCCCCCAGGAACTTCACGTTTACCCTACTAGTCCCGCCGAAATCATCGTTCTCCTTAACGCCTGGTCCACTAAACGACATTACACTATACTAAACGCCAAATACAGTCCCTCATTGCCAAGCTTACCTTTATTTGCACTGTGTGCGGCCCCGGGAGAACGTTGTTATGCCGCATGTTGGATGTCCTCTGCAAAGCTCACCATCCGGCCCATCACCTTCGATTGAATCACGCCTTCCACAAGGACCTCTTGTGGTGGAGAATTTTCCTCCCGTCCTGGAATTGTCGTAGCTTTTTTTATGAGGACAAATAAACCCCGTCCTCAAACTTGGACCTTTACACTGACGCGTGCCAGTCTGGTTTCGGTGCCTATTTCGCAGGGGACTGGCCCTACGGGTCCCTCGCAGACCACGACGTCCCTTTGTCCCGTTCAATTAGTTTCAAGGAGCTCTTCTCTATTACCGCTGCGGTCAATACTTGGGCAGCATCCCTTGCTTGTCGCAATGTTCTGTTCCATTGCGATAACTTATTCATAGTATATACTTTGTCTAGTGGTACTAGCAAATGCAAGCACATTATGACCGTTCTCAGCTTCCTGTTTTACATCTGCGCTTATTACAATATTATGTTTTGGCCATCCATATTGACGGTGTTGATAATTATTAGGCTGACGCTCTCTCTCGTTTTCAGGTCGACAAGTTCCTGGCCGCCTGTTCCATGCCTTCCCGCGTTCTGTCAACGCCTGCAAGACCTCTGCCCTTAGCCATCTTCAAGTGAATGCCCCTAACTACTTCGTGGGAGGACTCGCGGACTCCTATCATCGCGAATACAACAGTACCCAACACCGATTTCTCCAATTTTGCCAGGAATTTTCCTTGGTCCCCTTGCCAGCGTCCGAAAAAAACATTATCTTGTTTTCTACTCATCTCGCCCAAAGGATCAAACAACAATCAGTTAATGTTGACCTCTCTTCTGACACGAAGTATCTCTCCCTCCGACTTAAAAATCTTAAAGAGATCAGCGACGACAATGTATGACCCTTTATACTACTCATTCGCCGTGGTATCGTCGACAAGGCTACTACGCCCTTGTTTCACCTTTCCAACCAACGCCCCGTCAGCAAAATATCCTTCCTCTCTTTCATCTCTCACTTGCTAAGCTTAGTCGTTATTCACCCTTCTCACTACAGTGATCTTAGTTTTCGAATGGTAGGAGCAACGTCCGCCACCCTCGCTGGCTTAACCGACTATGAGATCAACTCCTAGGCCGATGGAACAGTGACCGTTATCAACGCTACATTCGTTCTCCCCCTCAGTTGTTCCTAGACATACCCCGCAAGATTGCACAAATGCACACTATCATGTTCAATGAACCTGCTGCCGATCAGTAATTCACTTTCCATTTGGGCTGGACATGGGTGGCTGTATTTTCGCCAGATGGAAGTACATTAAGCTGCCCGGAGATGGCCCAAACAAGATTTTGATCGCGTGATTATTGTGTATGAGATAAATCAAGTAATTTCTAACTATAGTTAAATGGTGTTAATAATATCGACTTATTCACCGTATAAGATTACGTCTAGGATTACGAACAGACATTTGTATTGTTATCTTGCCGTTTAGCGTTGTATTTGTTAGCGTTTCGCAGCTATTGGCCATGACCGCGAAACTGTTTGTCAATCAAATAACACGTTGCAAGAACGTGCATTTCTCTTACAACGCCTGAATTATCTTTCGCTCGTTCCTTCAGGTCTGGACTAAGCTTTCCCGCCCACTCTCCCAAGGCAGCTGTATTTTTCCTTAATGAAAGTACATTTAACTGCCCGGACATGGCCAAAACATGATTTTGATGGCGTGATTATTGTGTATGAGATAAATTAACGACCGTCTACCACTTTTACAGAGACACGCCAGGTTACTCAAGGACTTAAAAGCATAGCTTGTTGCTAAGTAGTAAGTAAATGCTGCCATCCCCCTCACTTTTTCTAAAAATTTATTTTCTGTATCATCTCGCAACATCGCTCTCTTATTCACTCATTTCGCAAAACTCATTCGTTAAACTCACTTCATTCACTTCATTCAATTCGTTCGCTTCATTCAATTCGTTCGCTTCGCTCACTCATTTTCATTCAGTTCACTCATTTTCATTCAGTTCACTCAGTTCGCTCAACTCATTCGAATTGCTTCAATCGTTCACAAGTAGTCGCTCACATTGCTCGAAGATCCAGAAAATAAATTTTGAGAAAAAGTGAGGGGGATGTCAGCATTTACTTACTACTGTGTAATAAATAGTGATATTGAATCAGAAAATAAAAAAATTGATTTAAAGAATAAAAAATAACAAAATATAAATGGGTTTTAAATCGAAAAGCATAGAAAAAAGTCAAACAAATAATTGTAATCGATTCAAAGTTGGAGGATTAATATTTGATAGTAAAGAAGATTACCTAATATTAAAAAATATTGATAGTAATATTAGCTAAATAGTTAAATCAGTGGAAGATGGTAGTATTGATTTAAAAGATGTTTTTAATAATGTTAAAACAATCAATGTAGAAGAAAGTTATTATGATGCAAGGGAAGAAATTGATGGTTTGTTTAAAAATGCAATAGATTTATTATGTTACGATGACACAATATTTGTTACTGATTACAAAGTTGGTTGTTGTTTTTTTAATAAGATTAATATAATAGAATACTGTGATAGTGATGATGATTTTTAAACTTATAACATTTTATGTTATAAGTTTTTTATAAAAATTTATATAATATATATATAAATAAAATGTATTGTCGTTTAAATAACGAGTTTGATTGGTTGATGGAAATGATTAAAGAAGGCAATTGTTTTTCTGATTGGGAAGATGTTTCTAATTTTATAGATGATGGTTTACTAAAATTACGTTATATGAAAAAACGATTTGGTTACTTATTTTATGATGAACATAAATATATCAAAAAAGTTAATGGTCGTAATGCTATTTTTGTTAATAAAGAGCATGAATTTGTTTGTCGTAAATCCGATCAACCAACATTTCATGGAATTGATGAAAACGGACACTGTCTTAATACTACCATTCCTATGGAAGACAGAGAGCGTTATGAGATTAAGTTTTTAGATGAAATAGATAGAGGAGATCCTTTTATTACAACAGATGAAAAGGAGCAAAATGAAGATGTAAAACAAACTAAAAATATTCTTAAAAAGATTAAGTTGGTGAAACCTGAAATATTTAACAGTGATGAATTTTATGAAGTGTTATATTCAGAAGAGTTTGATAACATCGAACTTGAGAAAGATAGAGAAAAGTTTTATGAACAAGTAAAGAAATTTGTATTAAACTAATAAAATGTAAATCAAGATTTTATTAGTTTAGATAATAATATAATCAACTAATAAAAATGGAATCAAGATCAAGAGAAACTACTCCTACAAAAGAGGATTTGGATTTTATAGTTGATGATGGTTATCAACATGATAAGGATCCAGATTACATTCCACCTCAAAGATACATTCTTGAAGGACCAGATTTTAAGAGATTAACCAAAGATGCTAAAAAACTTGGTGCTGAATCACTTGATTATTCAACTCGTAAAAATAACAAATACATGGCTACACTTCCAGGTGGAAAGAAAGTTCACTTTGGGTCAACTAAATATCCAGACTTCACTATTCACAAAGATAAAGAGAGAAGAGATAAATATCTGTCTCGTGCTATGAAGATTAAAAACAAACAGGGAGAATTAACTTATAATAATCCTGAATCAAGTAACTATTGGAGTGTACATCTTCTCTGGCCTAAAAAATAAAATTGAATTGTTATTTAAAGATTAAATAAATATTAATAAAAATGCAGTTGTCAAGCTACGAAAATATTAAACAAGAAAATATTATCTTTAATGAATCCAAAGAGTACAAAGTAAAAGATAGCAAAATCAAATACAAACGTATTCCAATTGAAGTCAAATACCCAAATAACAAAAAAGGACCACTTGTAATCGAAACTCCAGTTCTTTTTAGTTTTGGTGTTAATGAAAAGAAAAATCAAGAAACAGGTAAATTGGTTGGTTATAGTATTCCAGTATGTCTTTGGTCTAAAGATAGTGAACCTAATAATAAAGAAAAAGCATTTTTTGATGTTATTAATAATGTAACAACTCTATCTCAGCAACATTTAGAGAATGAATATGGCCCAGATCTAGCATCATCTCTATCTTCACCATTTTACTATAAACAAATAGAATACACAGACAAGAAAGGAAAAAAGAAAACAAAAGTTGATGAAACATCAGCACCAATTCTATACGCAAAACTTATTTACTCAGAAAAATCAAAGAAAATTTTATCTTTGTTTAAGGGAAAGGGAGGTCGTGATTTAAATCCTTTTAAATTTATCAATCAGTACTGTAATGTTAAATTAGCATTAATAATTGAAGGAATCTTCATAAGTAAAACTGTGACATCTTTACAAATAAAAGTACATGAGTGCTATGTTAAACCATTTAAACCTAGAGAATCTTTACTAGCATTTGAAGAGGAAGAGAGTGAGAGCGAGAGTGAGGGTGATTATACAAAAGATGGTCTTGAATCATTAATTGTAAAAGATAATGATGAAGAGTAATAAGGTGATTTTATTTTTAATACATTATTTGTATTAAAAATCAACCAAATCCTTTGAACTAACCCATGAGTTAAATTTATCAGGATATCCACTCCATTTTACTAATGCCATTTTTTTCTTATTATCTCTTCTGATAATCTTTTCTATTCTAAATGTCTGCTGTTTTGCTTTTTGTAATTCTTGCTCATAAAAAGAACCCTTAATCTCTTCTCCCATCAAATCAACAATGTTATACGTAATAGGTTTTGTTGGAAGAACTTTATCAATTACAAATATCTCTTCTGTCCAGTTTGGTGTGTAACCTTTATCAAATACTCATCTCTTATATTTTGAAATTCTAACACGATCACCAACCACAAATTTTGATTTGCTAGGTTTCAAGTAGATTAAATCACCGTACAAATTAGACCAAACTTTACGCTCATTATTCTTTTTACTTGCTTCAACAGGAGTCATTTTTATACTAGAATGTCTAGTATTATTATAATCATTAACCAGTTTATGTAAAATATCCCAGTAAACAGTGTTATTATTAACAGTAAACATCTTCCACATTTTGTTTTTTATTGTTTTATTCCATCTCTCAACAACACTAGATTTTTCTTCGTTTTCAGTGTGATACAGTTTAATTCCCTCTCTTTTCAAAAAATCTTTGAAATGTTTACTGATAAACTCAGAACCTTTATCTGACCATAACATTTTAGGTTTACGTTTACTTTTTAATATGTCATCAAATGCTTTACTAACAGTTTCAGTTTTTTTATCTTTCAATCCTCTTATCCATCCATACTTGCTAAACACATCTATAACCATTAGAAGATATTTAATCCCTTTGTTCCACTTACTAAACTTTTGCATTTCTACCAAATCAGCAGCCCAGATATCATCAATTCCGTTTGATATTACTGATCTCTTTTGAAAGTTTCTTGTGATTGGTTTGTGAAGTTCGTCGGCTAACTGTTGAGACCAATCACTACTCAACGCCGTCTCGCGTTTAAACCAAGACCAAGTTTTTGTTTAGTATTAATTAAAAATCTAGCAGTTGAACCCCACTTTGGCATTTCACCATATGGAATATTATCTAATGATTTTACCATCTCTTTATCACAATCACCTTTGTTTTTTCCCATGTCATAACAAATATCATGATAAGCTGCTATTTCATCAACTTTGTTATACGGTTTAACTTTCCACTCTGTCACTTCTCCGGTTTCAGGATCATAGCTTAATTGTTTATCAAGAGGATTGTATGGACCCATATATTTGTATGAACCTGGTGTCCATCCTGCTTTTGGTTTTGGAAGTTTTCCAATTACTTTATGTATATCAATTCCTTTTCCATCTAAATCCTTTCTATTAGTTTTATAGTTTTTATTTGGTCTAACTTTTGTTGACAGTTGATCCATTGCTGTTCCAACAGAATCTTGAATAAATGGGGTGAGTTTACTGATTCCATAATTTACAGCTTTCTTTTGAACGTTTTTATTTCTCATTAACTCACTTGCTCCATATCTACCCATTTCAACTGCTTTTTTACCCATCCAAGGTATACCATAATGTACAAATCCATCAACTGCTGTACCAACAACAGTATCAAAGACGCCCGCCCCTTCAGACGGGCTTATTAGTTTTTTGATTTTCTTTTTGATTTGGACTTTTTACCACTTCCAGTTTGAGAAGCAGATCCAGTTTTCACATATCTAACTTTTTTATTTCCACAAACTGCACATCTACAAAAGAATTGAGTTCTACCTCTTTTATCAGTTTGATAACCACTTGGCTCTGTGCAAGGAGTTACTCTTTTATCTACAATACAATATGATTCTTTCATTTAATATAATGTTTAGATAAATTATGTCTACTAGATCTAATTTTCTTAAAAGTGAACTTCAAAAGATATACGATAACCTTAATATGAGTTATGAATATGCTGATTTTTCTAGATTGGAAAATGACACTAGATTTATAAAAGTATTTGAGTTGCTTATGGAAATAAGTGAGAAATCAAATATTCTTAACAAAGTTGTAAAAGGTAATTATCTATTTATATAATAAATGGAGAATAAATTTTTTTCTGAGATTGAGAAAAAATATGGATGTTAAAACAATAAAAGATTTTGAAAAAATAAGTTCGTACAAAAATATAATATTTATTAAATATTATATTTATCCTGTAAAATATTTTTTTTACCCTTCAAAGTAAGCTTTTATAAAATCACTATTGTCATCATCAAAATTAGGGTTATGTATTACATCTAAAATACTATTACCCTTCTGTCTCTCAAACAGATAATATAAACACCAATATCCACAAAGTACAGTATTGCGATTTTGTATTTCATCCATTGAGTAAACTATTCGTTTTTTAGAAGTATTAAAATATTCTAATGCTTCATTTGGCATTATCAATCCAAATGGATCAAAATACTCAACAATATTATCTATATTTCTATAACAAACCCAGTGTGTTCCAGGACCGATCATATCATCTAAATTAATTATTCCACATTCTTTTCTAATCTTTTTTGGTAGTCTATCCCTACTGTATATTCCTCTAAAATGTTTAATACCAAGTCTTTTTATCCAATCCATGAGGTCAAAGTTGGATAGAGGTTTAATTACAAAATGGAGCCTAGAATTGGAATTGAGTTGAATGGGCTGTTTTTTCCTAGTAGTAGTCCTGAACCCTTGGATTTGGACTTTTTTTTTTTAACTCCCATTCCTATTGGGTTTTCCCAACTACCAATAAAGGGTGGTGGTGCGTGATAAGGATAACCTTCACCATGTGTGGGAGGAGGTGGAACGTAAACATTTGCTGAATTAGATGTTCCACGTCTATCAACTTGTAGTCCCCCACCAAACATCTTAGATACCAAACTTATTGCCATTGGAATTCCAATAGAAGCAAGTGTACCCAAAAATCCTCCTTCTACCTGTTTACGAGTTGGTTTAATAACTACTCGTCCACCAGATTGAAACATCTTATTTATTAGATCCATTTGTGATTTTGTTAATTCTCCTCTAATAGCGGGTAACATTGGGAAAAACTTTTTTGGAATTGTAATTCCTTTTCCAAATATTTTATTTAATCCAATTTCTCCCAGTGCGGTTGCAGCACCAGTTGCTAATGCAGGAGCAACTTTTGAAATTCCTTTTATTGCGTAAGGTAATACTCGCGCTCCAATAGAAGCAAGTGATGAAAATAAGTTTCCACCATGTTTTACAGAATGTCTAATCTGTGTTTTACTTATTTTTATATCCGATCCTGTGCCATTTGCAATAGATTTTTTTATTTTAGAAATTTGTCTTTGGGTAAGCATTAACTCATCAGAACCTCTAAGTTGTACATGTTTTAACCGAAGAGTTAGTGGTGATTTATTTTTTATGGCAGAAGCAAGTTTTAACTTTTGTCCATCTGTAAGTTTTACTCCGTATTCAATATAAGTTGTCATTTTTATTATAATATTTATATTAAATTGATTTCAGGAAAATTTAATTACATCACTTACTATAATTAGATTTTATCTTCAAATCTAATTATAGAAAATTGCATTGTCATTAGAACATTCTAGAAGGTTATTGTTATATATCACGAGATTATCGTGTGATTTTTTCAACCAATCAAATGATTACACAACATTTTCTACAACTTGTAGAAAATTCTGTGAAACTTTAACAGCTCGTATAAAATTTTGAAACAGTTGGAAGGACGCAGGTATGACTGAGATTAAGCACGAAGCAATAGTTTTCCATCTTGCTGTGATATTTCTGCTACTCTTTCATGTAAGACTAATGCGTAAATATTATAATCAGCGTCTGGATTAGCTGTTAATTCGTAATGAAATGCTAGTTTTGTAACTCCATCTTTAATATCCATTTTTTGTTTTGTCAGGTCAAAATAAACAAAAGGAAATAAAGTTTTAAAATTAGTTATATTTAGTAATGTTCCACCTTGATAATCATTATTTGCATAGACGTATGACATTACATTTCTAAAGACTCTTGACAAATCTGTAGAAGGTTTAAAGTGAATATCAGGATATTCGTTTCCATTTGCAACTTCCAGATAACATCTTGATATATTAGCATTATTTGGTAGTTCAAAAGTGTCGTATAAAAATGGATTTGCTGTTTGTGAATCAATATTGGCTGTATCAATTCCAAAAATAAATACATGACGTGGTTTTGAAATAGCATTTGTAATTCTAAAATGACCTGTCTGTTGTTGTGTATTATTTGATCGCTCTACTACTTCATTCAAATATGTCCATTTGTAAGGTTTAAGATAATTTTCCATGTACAACTTTTGTCCTTCTGAATTAAACGTAAGTTTTGGAATAAAAAGTTGTAGTCTTGTTATAATAACTCTACAATCATCAGCAGCTTTAAAAATTAAATTTGCATCTTTTTCA
Organism: Porites rus; assembly: GCA_964035705.1. Taxonomy (NCBI): domain Eukaryota; kingdom Metazoa; phylum Cnidaria; class Anthozoa; order Scleractinia; family Poritidae; genus Porites; species Porites rus. The sequence goes on along the minus strand of OZ037999.1, from coordinate 22,787,066 downwards.
ATTTCGATATTTAGCTCAATTTTTGTATTTGGAAGTAGTTTATCTTCCAATGCTTCAAAGAAAGAATATCTATTAAGAGGAATTTCACAATTTACTGTGGCTGATACACCTAATAGTAATTTTCTTTTATGAAAACCTTTATTATAAGTTGCTTGAGCAGGTCTTTCCTCTGCAGCTCTTGATGTATCAAGAAAATAAAATTCGTTTGTTGCTAAACTCTCAGCATATGAAGGATTATACTCAAGAAGATTTTTAATATTTACAACATGATTTGCGTAGTTACAACTATAAACTTCTCGTCCATTTGCTAGGATACTTAATTTTTCTATAAATGAGTTACTACCATTTACAATTCCGTTATGGTCTGCAATCGCAATGTTTGCTCCATCTGCTAGCTTATTTACTTCAAAATCCATTGATAGTCTGGCGTTATACCAATCAAAAGGAGTGGATTCTCCTGTATTATCAGCAACAAATCTAAGACCTGTTTTAGTTTGGTGAGCGTTATTTGCTGGAGCTGTATCTAAAGACTGTTCCAGGTCATAAACAACATCTTCATATCTATCTAAATATTTTGGATTTCTAAAAGACTTCATTTTATTTTAATAATTATATAATTTTCTCTTACGTGTTGAACCTCCACTAAGAAGGTTATTCAACGTTTGATCTATTTCTTTTTGAGTCATTGTTTCAACATTTTTATTAAAAGTAACTCTTTTATTAGAACGTTTTTTGGTGGGTGCAACCTCCCCTTTGGATAACATTTGCACTATTTTATCACCAGCCTTTTTACCAGCATGTTCACCAGTTTTTGTTGCAGCCATTGTTAGTACTTTTTCACCACTTTTTTTTAGCAGCTTTTTTCATTGTCTTTCCAAATACTTTTTTTCCAACAGATTTAAACACATCCATTATTCCTTCTCCATAAATATGTTGTCTTGTATATCTACCCAATTCAGGGTCAAGTTTCATTTTAAACTCTGATTGTCTATTCATTTTATTTTAATAGTTATATAACTACGAAGTATTACATCGAGTGGAGTATCAAAGTCATAAACCAATCTATACCATTAAAATTTACTGGTCTTCCAAGTGAGTCTGTTACATAGATTCTCATTTCATCAATGTGAAATGAAGAGACATCACAATACAATGGTCTTTTAGGTTCAAACGTAAATGGAAAAGACCTTGTGAGATTGTCTGTTGGTATTACAGCAATGGTATTTGTATTTATTCCATTTACAATACTATTAGTTATTGCGGTTGTGTTTATATTTAATACGTCAATCGAATTTGTTATATTTGGTAATTTTGTTCCATACTCTGTTTTTGTAATAAGTTTCTTTTCAAATCCAATAAGGTCTCCAAATTCTGTTCCTCTCAGATCAAGTTGATAATCACCATCAAGTGATACTAAAACTCGATAAGTAGATAGTATAAAAGTTAGATTGATTGAATAAGTCTTTTCTCCACTTGAGTCTGTTGAGTGATGAGTCTTTTGAGTCATGTATTGATGAATGTAATCATTAATATCTGAGTAAGAATACATCCCATCTGTAAAAGTAATTGTTTGCCAAGTCCTTCCATCATGAGTGTATTTGATTTTATTGTTTCCGTAATCACTTCTAATGTTGTACCAAGAGTAGGTCATTGACAACCGATCAAGAGCAAGTTGGTGTTTTTTATCAGGGTCAAGTTTTAAAGATGGATTAAACTTAATAGTAAAATCACCAGGTTTACTTTTTCCTCTTTTTTCCCTATTTATTGAGGAAATATGAATAGCTCGTTCTTCCATTTTATCTAATTGTTATATAAGTTTTTAGTAGATCGTTAAGTTGTTTTTTTGTAATTACTTTCATTTGGTTGAGAAGATGTGCTATTTGAGAAAACTCAGGTATAACACCATTATTACCAGCTAGAATTGAACCACCAAGTAATTCAAGTCTTTCTAGGAGTTGATTTGGGTTTTTAAAGATAGTAATTCCACTTCCACTTTTTTCTTTGTATTTCTTAACATCATTTAAGTTTGCGTAATAAGTGCTTAATGTGTTGAATATTTCTATATTTTCTTTTGTTTTTTCTTGAGGATTTTTACATTTTGCTTCAGCAAGATAATAACCACTATTATTAACTTTAAAATCTGCTGTGTTTTTTAATAAACTATTGTAATCATTTAAATCGTTGGAAACAACATTGATTACTTTATTAAGATTAGAAATATCTTCACTTAAATAAAAAGAAGGGAGAGAATCATAACCCATATTTAATAGAATAGTTTGTCTTTTATCAGATAATAAATATCTATCTAAGAATTCATTTGTAAATTTTGCTATTTTTGGTTCACCACTTGGTTCACCACTTTCTTTACCACTTGGTTTATCACTTGCTTCACCACTTGGTTTATCACTTGGTTCACCACTTGGTTCACCACTTGGTTTATCACTTGCTTCAACAAATGTATCAGCAATTAAATTTTCTAATCCTTCAGTTAAAGCCAATCTGTTTTGATTAAGACCTTGTGTAAGAGCAAGTTGATTAGCTTTAAGTTGTGCTATAGTTGCGTTTTGTTGCTCATCAATACTTTTTTTAATGCTATCTTGAGATTTAATAAGTGGTTTAAATGTTTCCTTAAAACCTTCCCGAGCATCTTGTTTTTGCCATTTTGTTATTTTTATTACATCTCTCACCTGTCGAGTCAAAGCATCAGCTTCAATTTTATTTCTTGCAAGTTTTTTGTATTCTTCAATATCCATTTATATATTCATTAGATAAATGGAAATACCAAACTATGATAGTGGTGACAACCCAGATAAAAAATATAAACAGTTATTTCCTTACATGCCATCAGATACATTTCGGATGTTAATCTGTGGAAACAGTGGAAGTGGTAAAACTAATCTATTGTATCACATGCTAATTAAACCACTGTTATACTATGATGAGATTTATCTTTACGCACGCAATCTAGAACAGGATAAGTATCAAAAGTTAATTCAAAAAATGAGGGAGTTGAGTAGTAAACTAGGATATGAAATACTTCATGTGAGTAATGATGAAATAACTCCAGTGACAGAAATGGATTACGAAGACAATCAAAAACTTTTGATATTCGATGACTATGTTTGCGATAAAAACCAGAGACAACTGATTGATTATTTCATTCAAGGACGACATAAGAATTGCTCTGTGGTGTACCTCAGTCAGTCGTTTTATAAAACACCAAAGGACATTCGGTTGAATTGTTCTCATTACTGTTTATACGAATTTCCATCATCTAGGGAAGCCAACAGAATATCATCTGAGTTGGGAGTTAGTAAAGAAGATTACCACTCAGCAACTAAAAAACCATATTCATTTCTATACGTTGATAAACCAAGAAAACGTATTGCAAAAAACTTTACTGGTAATCTAACCTAAATAATAAAAAATGGGAATATTTAACGAACACTCTCTTGGTAATCCCTTTGCTAAGGGAATTCAAGGTGCTCCAGGAGTTGGATTTAATCTCACTTCAAGTGGGGATTATGATATGATAAATAAAAAACTAAGAAATGTAGGAGCACCTAGTGATAATACTGATGCTGCTACAAAAAAGTATGTTGATGATAATTCCAGTGGGTCACTCAAAACATCACGACTAACAGTTGATTCAAACATTGATACGAAGGACCGCTTCCGAATTACAAATCTTATCACACCACTGGATTCTAAAGATCCAGCAACAAAATATTACGTAGACAACACATTTCTTGACAGAGATGGATCTTACCCAATGAAAGGAAATCTAAATATGAACAACAATCGAATATTTAATCTACCAGCTCCAAATGGTCCCAAACAACCAACAATATTAGCTTTCACAGATTTAAAGTATCTTCACGTTAATGGAACAAATAAAATGACTAATAATCTAAACATGGATAATAAAAAATAATTAACCTTAGAACACCAACAAACCCCACAGACAGCGCAACCAAAAAGTATGTAGATGACTCAATACCTAATACTAGTTCTTTTATAAAAAAGGATGGAAGTGTATCAATGACTAATAACCTAAATCTTGGAAACAAAAAAATAGTTGATCTTGCTACTCCAACATCAAATACAGATGCTGCAACCAAAAAATATGTGGATGATAATGCTGGAAGTCCAGATTTAAGTGATTACTTGGAAAAAGATGGTACCGTTACTATGACTGGAAACCTTAATCTTGGTAATAATAAAATAGTTAACCTCAGTGACCCCACCACAGATCAAGAAGCTGCTAATCGCGGATGGGTTCGTAAACAAATAGATCGCCTTGATCATCATTCTGGAGATGGAACAAGTGGTGTGTTTACCATAACAGATCCAGCTGCGCCAACGACTTTATATCCACAATATATCTCAGGTTCATCATTTGATGATTTTGTTTTTACAACATCAGCACCTGGTCAACCTCTTGTAGGGTGGGCACCAACTGCTAACACATAGATTAACAAAATAGAATTTCAGTTTGGTTCTCGAAATATAAACGTTGACTTTCTGTGGTTTATTCCCAGAGATAGCTCTCATTCCAATTCTAACTTTTGGGTAAGTGGAAATCGCACTGGCACTTGGTCATTAAATATTCACAAGTCTTTAAAATATAACATGTCAGGAGTAAAACTAAGAACCCATAACAATTCAAATCACACAGCTATCACTTGTCGGCTATTCACTGATCTACCAAAAGCAATAACCAAACCACTTAAGAGAATAGAAATCAACACACCTAAAATTGTAATAAGTGGTGATATAAAAGCCGATGTCAACCTTGGTGGTAATAAAATAAAGAATCTGGGTGTACCAACCCAAGACAATGAAGCAGTAAACAAAGGTTATGTTGACAATCTAGTTCATCATACTGCAGTTCAACCAAGTCATTATAAAGATGAGTTTAGTTACCTCATGTCAAGTGGGTCTCAATGGACTGATGAAATAGATGGAGGAGTTAGTTTTATTTTAAGAAAAATAGGAAACTTATCTCCTTCTAAAGGTAATTTTCATGACTATAACCACAAAGTAATTTTCATGAGTATAATCAAAAATTCTCAAGGTAAATATATTTATAAGATGGGAATTAATTTTTACAGACTAACTGCAAATACCGAATACACATTGTGTTTGGAAATACTCAACACTGATTATAATCTTTGGAATAATACACAAATAAGTGTTGACAAAGGAACTTCAACAGGATTATCAATTGGAAATTTAAGCGTAAAAAAACTATCCCATAACTATAGTGATTCAACAGGGAAAACACAAACTATGTACTACCACAGAATAATAGTTAATTTCCGGAAGTTGTCATCTGGGAATAAGTTCTTTCTTCACATTTTGGTTGATATTCTTCGGGGTGGATATAACCTGGCTACGTATCCGAATCAGTTTTCAGGGGTTTATATTATTGCTTATGGTAATAAGGGTACATTTAGCAATATCGATCCAGATAAAGTTTACGACTATCACACCGCATTTGATATTAAACCAACAGAAGTAGTGTACAACGTTGATATAAATGCAAATCAAAAAACAATTAAAAATATTAAACTTGACCGAAACAGTGATAATAGTGCTGCAACAGTTGCAATGGTAAAAGAATTAGCTCCTAACACTGTAAATAATTTATACAGAAAATATTTCGAAGAAGTTTTTGATTTTACTGATGCAAATAATTACAAATTAAGTAGAGGAGTATCTGGTGTTGTTTTTAATTATTTGAAATCTATTACTGGTGATTCTACAAGAGATATGAGTATACCTAATAGAACCATAGATGATATAAGAACAGATGGTTTAAATATTACAAATTACAAAGTTGGTTTTAATATTAATAGTGGTATACGAAAATATACTTTGTGTGTTGTTTTTCAACATTGGAGAAATAGAGATTTTAGATTAACAAAAGAGGATACAAATGGAAGAAGGTTAGTACATTTATTCTACAATAATACAAACAACAAAATAACTTTAACTGTTAATAATAAAACTAGCGATTTAACTTTGCCATCATCATTTAATGGGAAAAAATTGTTGTATGGTTGATAGAAGATAGCTCCCAAAATATCACAAAAGTTAAACTAAGTAACTACAACTCAATATTGAGCTTATCAGTTGTCCATAACTCCCTCGACCAAGATTTTGTGTTTATGACAAAAGACGGATTATTAGATAAAATATTGTTTTCTCCAAACTTTTACGACACCGACTCTGAACAATATCACAAAGTAATGCTTCAAGAAAAGTTAAATGGAAGTTATATAGCGTAAGTATAAATGAAAAGAAATAGTAGTAAAAAAAAGAGTATTTTTGAATTTAATCATATTGATAAATCTTTATCAGAAGAGCAAAGAGAAACTATAAAAGACCTTTATAAACATTACCACAAGAAACATTGGTGCTATAAAAAATCTTATAAATCTTATAAATTTTTAGATAATATTTTTTCTATTTCTAGTTTATCTCTTATTGCTGTTGGCACTATCACAGGAGGGCTGACACTCAATCCTATTATTCTTGGAGTAATCAACGGTGCAGGAATAATAGTGGGTGGAATTACAAAAAAGAAGGATTTTAAAAAGAAGATAGAAACAACAAAACTTGCTTATACCACTTATGAGAAAGTATTAGTAGAACTACGATCAGCACTCAGAGGAGATGAGTGGAATAAACAAGAATTTATAGATCGTATTAAAATTTTAGATGAAATGATAATTGATCAATGTCCATCGAGTGTGGATAACTTTGCGGAGAAATATAAAAATAAATTTAATATATAGATTAAATACTAACTTAGTATTTAATCTAAGTATCTAAAGGTATATTTGCAACCATCTTTTTTAGATTTTGATGAACTATAGAGATTTCTGCATATACATGAAATACTAACAATGTGTATATGCAATTCATTTGAAGCTTTTGTAATAGAATCAAATCTTCTTTCCTCTCCTGTTTCAATATTTGTAGAAACAATTGGCTTATTATGACTTTTTTCAACATTTTGCTTATGAGTAAGTAATTGTAAATTTTTTATTCGGTTATCATTTCTTACACCATTTCGATGATCAACCTCAAAAAATTTTGGTATTTCCCCTTTGAAAACTTCATAAACAAAACGATGTTGATAGTAAAATTTTGGTTTTGAAAGATTTGGATCGCAAAGATTAAAATATAAATAACCGTTACAATTTATCATTTTAATTATTCTTTTAGTTTTTATATTAATAATGCTACCATCTTTGGAAGCTGCGTATTTAGTAAAATCATTATGTTTATAATATTTTTCTCCATCAATTATTAACATGTTTTCTAAAATATTTACCATCTTTATATATTTCTTTTAATCTTTAACTCTTAAATTCAATTTTTTTATATAATCAAATAGATAAAAATGTCTTTACAAGACTACATCGGAAAAAAAGTAAACGAAGAGTTAAACATTTTTAGTATTGAAAAACTCATGAGTATAATAAGAGATATGATGAATGATCATTCTATTTTATATCTTAAAGTTGATGTAAAATTAGAAGAAGATCCATATATTGATGATGAATTTTCACATGTATTACATTACAACTTTAATATAATAGGGAATAAAAGAGTAAATTGCGGTCCACGAGAAACAAGAAATATTTCATTTAGTTATCACGATTTAAAAGACCCCGATACAAAATTTTACGACAGCGAAGGTGGATCTTATTTTTTTGATGACCCTCTAATAATGAATAGTAAATCTGATATTTATAAAATGTGTTTATTAAAACATTATGTATTACTTTCATTTATTTATGAATATAGACATAACTTAAAACTTAGTAATAAATCATCAGATAAGATTTTTGATAAACTACAAGATTTAGAATCAACTCTATTTTTTAAATTTTTTAAAAATGTAAGTGAGGAAATAAATGAGTCTAAAAATAAGGATTTTAAGGATTATTTATATAGTTTTTTGGGTAAATCTATAAATGCTATCACTTATAGCTCTTACTACACTAAATGGGATTATGACTTGTCTAAAGAAGTTGAAGTAAAACCAAAACTAGAAACAGAAACAGAAAAAGAACTAATAAAAATATTAGAACTTTCAGAAAAAGAAACAGAAGAAATAAAACTAATACCAATACCAGATATGTCTAATATAAAATAATAAAACACATTTTATATATATTATTAATAAAATGATAAACACTATTGTTAATTATGTTAATTTTTACTACTCTTCATATAAAAAAAATTTAGATTTTTCAGAAAATACTATAAAGACAGCATTGATATATAGATACTTATACGAAAATACTTTTAAAAAAAATATTCCACTTGAAAATATAATATATATACTAAATAATATACCTATTAAAACTAATAGTCGAATACTTAATAATCATTTAATATTTCATAAAGCTTTTCAATCTTTTTACGATTGTTATAAACTTGGAAGAGGTTGTGTATATGTATTTGATTCACCAATAAAAAGTGAAGTAATTGGGTATCTCACTGGTATTTTATATTGGATTTTTCATAAAGGATTAGATTAATATAATTATAGAACAAATAATGGAAGAAATTATTCTTAGAAAATCTGATATTGAAAAATATGGAAGAAAAATAATGAAAAAAGTTTACAAATTTTTACATTATGAATATATACTATCTTTTGAAGAAATGAAAGTAGAAAAAGATAAACTAGAAAAATATCTTAAATTTTACTTAAAAATGTTTGATGAAAGTGAATATGAAAATTATCTAAAAGAAATAGAAGATAAAATTGAAAATGAAAGTCTTGATATTGAATTAATATTTAAAGTTTTAGATAAAATAAAACTAGATTATGAAATAGATGGAGATTTATATTGTGAAACAAAAGCATTTAAATATATCTATCAAGTATTTGATAATTTTTATTATTATTTAAAAGATTAAAATTTTATATTATCTTAATATAAAATTATTATAGAAGATTATTATAACTTTTCCACCAGTTATCATAAATCTCTAAAGTTTGAGGATTAATTTTAATTTTAATATTTTTATAATTTTCACATCCCATTTTCTCCAAAAATTTTTTTATTACATAATTGATATTTATCATTCTCTTTCTTAAATATTGTTTGTTTATTATATTAATGTTGTAATTGTCTATTTTTAATAGTCTGTTGTAAAGTTCAATTTTTTGTTCATGAGTAAGATTTATTAATTTAGAAATATTTTTAACTTTTTTATCATAGTAATACTTCCTATGATAAATACTCTTTTTTCGATAGTATAATCTATCAAAATCTTTTATATCAAAATGACCTAAAACATGACCATTAAGTGTTCCACATTCATTACACATATTTTGACCTAAATATGATGAAAAAGATTCTGTATTTGAACAACCTTTACATATAGGGGAACCATAGATTCCCTCTATGACCCCCTCTCTCTCTATTTTATAATTATTTAGTATATCTAAATATTTTTTTATTTCTTCCTCTGTGTAGGACATTTATTTATTTTAAGAGTATTTAATTTTTAAATTTTTTTATCTTAATGCTAAAGTATGAATTTTATCATCTAAGACCTGTCTTTTATCATCTTGATTACTTAGAGCTACTTTGTTAACCTCTTTAGAATATATATCATGATTTTCACTTCTTATAATTTTCATAGGTCTCAATTCTTTCTCACCAGTAAACAAACATTTAACATAGTCATCAAAATCTAATTTCTTTTTTATTACATTTTTCTTTATTCCTTTACACTTCTTTAATTCTTTTTCATCCTCAACTTTATAACTATAAAGTTTGGGTCGAAGTCCAACAAAATGTGTTATCTGTTTTCCAGCTACTTCATCCTTAAACATACCAATCACTTTTTTGTTAATACCCGTTGGTATTCCAGATTTATGATTAGGATTGTAATCAGATGTGTCAAACTTTGTAAGAATATCAGGGGATATATCTTTATAAAAATCTTTTGTTTTAATTTCATACATTAGGCTATCCGTATCTGTAAACAATAATTCGGCTTTGTTTCCATATTTCTTTTTAATGTAGTTATAATGAAAATCAAACATTAGAGTTTTTGATAAATCTAAAATTGATTGACCAACACATACTGGTTTATTAAAATACACTTCTGTCTTTTTCATATGAATTGCGATAAGATTGCGATCAAATATTGTACATCTATCAAAGTTTGGACGACTTGATAGTTTTAGGGCTTTTTTACGATCATCAACAAGATGTATATTTTGTCTCTTCCTTATATTTTCTATTGTTTTTCCAAATACTGAATTATTCATCAATTTGAAAAAGTCTTTCTCAAAACTGTTAGCTGCTGTTTTTCTAAGTTCAGTATTTTTTCTAATATATGGTTCCATCCAAGGAGATTGGTAAAATGATATTCCTCTATGTACAGCAGTAATCTTCATACCCAACTCAAGACATTGCCTAAGAGTTCGATAATGTATAACATAATTTTTTCTGGTTTTGAAATGACATATTAGTTTTTCAACACCATTAACTTTCATTATCTCAGGAGCTAAAGGGTAGTCATTATGTGTTTCCCATAACTTTTCAGGGTATTCCAAATCAACTTCAAATATATAACCCTTCTTACCAGTATTTGACATGCTATGATTTGCTTTATCTAAAATTTCATCTACCTTTTCCAATGTTATATCTTTCATCCATTTAAATCCATGTGTTGGAAGATTTTGACTCATAGCCCATCCATAAAGATTGTTTGCATCCAAATATTGAATAAACCTTGATTTCTTTTCAGGATTATAATTTTTCATATATTTATTATTTGCTTCTGCATATCTTTTTGATATATGTGTAATTCCACCACGAATTCCACGCTCAATCATCATTAACATATCATAATCATGTAATAACTGTAACTTTTGTCCTGTAGTTTTTAGACATGCATCCCAAGCTAGTCCTGGAGATGTGTAATAATGAGCTGGATCTAGCTTGTAATGTTTAAGACAAGTTGATCTAAAGTTTTCAAATACATCTGCTAATAGTAAAACATCAGACTTGAGATATAAATCATGATAATCTTTAATTGTTTTACATCCAAATGTATTCCACACTTTTATTGCATGTTGGTAATCTTCATCTGATATATCTTCATCATTAAGTTTTGAATAGAATTCTTCTTTTGGTGGTAATTGTGTTTCAGATAATTTATCAAGTGATGAAACAAAATCGTAAGGATAAACTCCTTTTCTAGTTAATAGTGATATATTAGACTTAAATACATGTTTTGTATTATGAAAGTCATCTGGTGATAAATTTGATACAAGATTGGCAAGTGATGTTTGAAGAAACTTGAATGAATCTAAAAATCTGATTTCAAAATTTATTGGAAGAATATCACCACTAATATGTTTAAATTCTCCAACTTTAATAGTTTTAGAAAATGAAATATATTTTTCTTCAGTAGATGGAATACATTCAAGTTTACCATCTATTTTAGCAAGTTGTTTAATAAATAGATGTGCATCATAACCCTGAAGATTATGAAATATAACTGGTAGTATTCTTGGTTTTTTACACATAAGATTACATTTGTTATGTGCTGCTCCACGGTACTCACCTGTAAAATGACAATGATCTCTAACTCTATCATCCCCTAATTCACGACTACAAATATGGCAATTAACTGCTGCATTAAATTCTTTTTGTGTTTTTGGATTCATTACTAAACGTTTTGGTCTACAATAAAAATCGTTATAAATTCCTTTAGTCAATTCGGTAAGTTTTTTTACAAATATTTTTGCTACATCTTCATCCTCAGAAGTTTTTGTATAAATAATTGGTTTAATTCTTCTACCAGCAATTCCCTTTGCATAAAAACAAAATCCTGATGGTTCATGTTTTTGGTAGTTATAATTGTAGGAATCTTTAGGATTAGGACTACAACTATTCATTGGTTTAGTAAAACATTCAAAATCTGCATAAACAACAAAAGGAATAGGAAGTTGTCTATCATAATTTTTAAAATGTAAAGATGTTTTTGGTTTTGGCATTTTTACAAATGCTGTTTTATTACTAGAACAATATTTGATGTGTTTTTCTAGTAATTCTGGTTTTGTAAAATGACAAAAACATCTCTTACAAATTTGTATTGGTTCATCTGTTCTTGAAGTAATTTGACTACGTATAAGACGGGAAAAGTTTTTAATTAGTGAATAATGAAATTTACCATCTTCTTCATATAAAAATAAATCAATAGTATTTTTACAATCTTTCTTTACCTCTCTCAAAGGATAAATAGTCATACCATCATTTGAAAAAACATTTATTCCTGGAATATCTGGATTAAGATTCTCAAATTTGGTAATGTCTTTTACTTTAATTGGAAAAGTAATTCCTTTAGTGTTAAGTGAAAATTCATATTTTTTTAAATCTGACAAACGGCTATCATTTTTTTCTCTTGGATGAAGATAACGAAGTACTGACCAAATAAAACATTTATCATCTTTATTTCGAATACTAACAATTGCTTTTTTTCTCATAATCCAATCTGGAAGAGGAATATAAGAAGAACCTTTTATTGGATTAAATTTAGTAGTATGAATTTCTAGTTGTACAATTTCTTTAAAGTACCACCCACTACCATTTTGTTGATAAGTAGATATACTTTCAATAATTTCTCTTTTACTTTTACTAATTAAATCTTTTACATCAGTTGATTTGAAATTATTAAATGTATTAGAATGAAAATATGAATTATCTTGAACTTTATTAGTTAATTCACTATCAGGTGATATTCTTTCCTTTTTTTCCATCATACTTTCTAAAACAAACCTTACTTTATTATTTCGATGATTTCTCAAAAAAACTTTAATAACATGTTTTTTATTTCTAAAGAACTGATCAGGTAAAATACCTGGTTCTCCCTTGATAATATATTTTTTAGCAAATTCATCTAAAGCTGATTTCTCAATTTCAATTCCTTGTTCATACTCTTTTATAGCTCTCTCAAGAGCTTTTCGTAAATAAGAAGGTGTATCTTTAGGAATTTTTTTATTTTTTATACATTCCTCAAAATAATCTTCAAATGTTTTTATCTTTTTTGAATGTGTTTTTGAAACAACTTGGGATTTCTTTTTTATAACTTTTCCTTGTTTAACTTTTTTTCTATATTCTGTCAATTTTCTATATTTTTCAATCAATTTTCTCTTTTTTTCTAATTCTTTATAATCTTTCTTAAGACCTTTTTTTTCTTGTGCTACAATTTTTTTTAATTCATCCAAAGACAATTTCTGAAGTTGTTTATCTGTAAAGATTTGATTAGACATGACTTACTATATAATTATTATTTTATTTTTATTCTTTAAATCAATTTTTTTATTTTCTGATTCAATATCACTATTTATTACACAGTAGTAAGTAAATGCTGACATCCCCCTCACTTTTTCTCAAAATTTATTTTCTGGATCTTCGAGCAATGTGAGCGACTACTTGTGAACGATTGAAGCAATTCGAATGAGTTGAGCGAACTGAGTGAACTGAATGAAAATGAGTGAA
>OZ037999.1:22733513-22766013 GCA_964035705.1 Porites rus | reverse complement strand
ACTTTATCTTTTATGCCACGAAATGATATTTCGGTCAAGTTCAAAGTTTTTAGCCTTGAATTCTCTGATTCCTTATTTGGGCAAAAACACTTTCCGTGCTTCTGATTGGACGGCTACGTCGGCTAAAAATCCTCAGCATGATTCTAAAGAGATAAGCGTAATTAAGACGCTTCAGGGTTATATGCTTCTGACCGAACACACGAACACGCGGCAAGGGCGAGTAGTTACACGGTCAGCTAAGTCCACGTCGATGATAAAAAGTAGCCCATCTTGCGAAAAATAGCTCACCAAGGTTGCATTCCTTTTAGCCTATCTAAATCCGGATTTTGTGATCGAAAATTCGATCTTTTTTCCATTAAGGACTAAAACAATGTAAGATTGCAATCCGAACGATCTACCCCTGAACGATGATCGTTCAGAATGGTATCTCAATCTGGTTTCAGATCTTTGTTCTATTTAATGAAACTGCTTTTTGATCGCAAAAACGTGCTCGTTTCTCAATAAACACAGGAGGTCAAGGTTAGTTCAGGCAAAAGTTATTTTATTACTCATTCGTTGTTCTGTGCCGCTAAAGGACTGTTGTATATTTAACTCAAGTTCCACTGTCACTCTAAATCGGTTAGGAAGAGAAAACGCTTTAAAGATTTTCTCACCGTAAAATAAACTAGTCCAAAGTCTGTGTGTGTTTAGAACGCGCTTCTCAGCGCTTGAGAATTCGTAATTGTCTGCTGAATTTTCTTGAATCAAATTCCAAATAATTTTAAGTTGATGAGTTCCAGTATGAAACGCTACTAGTTAAACAGCTAAACGTCTTTCCGTTTCTCCACGAGAAGATCCTTTTAAATTTAGCAGAAAGAAAATCGGAGGGGCAGGCAGCTGCTGTATGGATTAATCTAATTCCAGTTTGGCTAAAAGGAATGTAACCCAAAAACCCCCATCAGGGGGAACCCCCATCACTCCCATCTTCACACGCCAACACAATCACTCAACACCATCATATACATTCCTTAAAGGTAATGATAGCAGCATTTGAGGTTAAAACACCCAAGTTTTCAATTGCATTTTTGTCCTGAGTATTCTTGGGCCATTTTTTACGTGATTTCAGTTGACGCGACACGAGCAACCATCTCTTTTTGCAAAACGTAGTGTTCCGCGCGTTTTTGTTTTTTGTTGCTTAATTGCTTTAGGAACAAAGAAGAAACGCACAATAAAGGAACTTTATTTGCTCAGTAGGAACAAAGGTCAGCAAATTCGGAACAAACTGGTCCATTAGCGGCAAATTGGAACACAAAGTTCCTTTTTATTTTTGTCAAAGGGAACATCTGGTTCCTACTTTTATCCTTTTAGGAACAAAAGGTCCTCTTGCAATAGTTCGAGTTCCCTTCCTGTTCCTTTTGAAGTGACTGGGAAACAGATGTTTCCAATCTAATTTCTCGCTCGACACAGTAAGGAACAAATTGTTCCTATTTATTGGTATATCTACTGCTGTTGGGAACGTCTTGTTCCCTTTCGGTTCAAATTGTTTCTATTCATGCCCCTAAAGAACACAATTGTACCTAATTAAGGTGTTCTTTTTTTCTCAAGATGAGTGTTATGTTCCGCATTTAAATGGGAACAGGTTCCGAATTTGTTGATAAAGAAACAAGCGTTCCATTTTGCGCAATGAGTAAAAAGGAAAAGGAAAGAATACTTCCTATTTAGCGAAGGCTGTCTGAAACTACTGCCTATCGCCTCCTCGATATACAGATTTCTCGAAACATATCCTTCAACGAACAAGTTAAGTACGAGACTTGCCCGCTACAAGCTTAATCTGGCTAGGGCTGGCCCGCGCAAGTTCAGGCTTGTGTCTTCCCTTTTGATTAAATGTGTTCCAAATACGGACAAGGAAACAATGGGGCAAGGGGCAAGAACGACCAAGTGTGGGCAGAGATGAGTTAACAAATATCTCATTCGCGAATAGGATGATCTCTTGGGGACCCTTTTGCTAGTACAAATACGTGCATTCTTTAGAAAAATACTGATTTTAAGCTAATGCTTAAGGTGAACAAACGAGGCAAGGATGTCAACTGGTCAAAGTTAGCAAATGCATCGCCTAAACCAAAAAAAATTTACTTAGAAGAGGATGACTGTGGTGGTCTTTTTCACTGCCCAGTGCAAATTTATAAGCACGATGGATTCACTACGCAAAGAGGCTGTGCAGATCAAAAGCAAACACAGTTGAGTAGTAGGGTAGGCACCGAATTATCCTTTTTTTGTGGATTTAATTATTTTTTTGAGTGGCATAAATTAACGCCGGTGACGTCGTGCATCTCATTAAGATGGGACGATGTCATAGTTTATTTTCAGTAGGCAAAGAGCAAGTGACGTCACAATACCTAGGGGTTGACGTTATCAAAAAATGTTGAGATCATAATCTATAAATAGAAAAGTGATTATTTAGGTATGATATCATGGTTAATTTTTACCTGACATTTTTTTCTATTGTTTCGAAACACATATAACAGCAATCCCATTCCAAGCGCGTCATTCACGAATTGTCTATTACTGGTCAATTTATTACAAGATGGTGCCTAATATTACGGTAGATTCGGGCTCTTCCCCTCTGCTGACAGATAGATAAAGCCAGTTCCTTTCCTGGTCGGGTCTGCCCGTTTCACCCCCTCTCAACGTTGCAATTGGTAGAAAAAGCGAAAAGATTTTGCTATGTGCACTGCCCTGAGAAAATGTGATTTATGTTTGCCCCTGCTTTAGACTGGAAAAAGGACACAGAGTGGATCGCGCGTCATGCATACTCTGATGTGAAACATTATGCAGCTCAGCTGGTCTCTGGTTGTTCTAACAAGCCTACATTGAGAAAAAGTAAACAACCTTTGAGCAAGGATCGAATGTTTCTGACATGCTACAAAAAAGCGTGTACCTTTTTTATTGGATAGACCAGTCAATATCGCATGGTGTCAGGAAGCAGCTTTCGCATTTGTCTCAGCCAATGTCGCAAGATTTCATCCTTACGGTGGGATAAAGGAATATGTTTGAAAAACGACGTCAAGAGGCTAAACAGAAAGCATTTATCCAACACCAGCGCCATAGCCATGAAGATAACGAAGGGTTTTTAATGTGTGACAACGGCTTTAACATTCTAGGAAGTCGTAACATCTTTCACGGGCTTAGATACAGCAGGGTGGAAATCGTACAAGTTTTATGTCCAGAGAATGAAAGACTCTCCAGATCATCGAGATCATACACCTAGCCAAGCGAAAAACGATTTGCTCGGTCAGGCGTATTACAAGTACGCAAGGGACTGTGGTCATTTCCCCGAAAGTTACCGAGTGTTAAAGATTTTGTATGAAAGACACAGTGAAGACAAACACATACAGTCAAGGGACATAAGTATTCATCACTTTCAGTATGGCGGCGTTTGTTTACATTTTACGTGCGATAGTTTTAACACCGTATTCGGTAAATCTAACTTTAAAGTCACCTTAATATTTAGTGAGATGACATTGTCTAGCCAGTCAGGTATGGACTGGTAAAGGTTTCTTATATAATCCAATCCGATGTTCCGCCACACCCTCTGGATTCCACGCAGAAGATCATTTTTGGCAGCGATATTTACCATAGACTTTTGTAGCTCTCTCTTTATGTAGAGCCAGATATTTTCTATTATATTTAAATCTGGTGATTGTGCTGGCCATTCCATTGAGGTTACTTCGTTTTGATCTTTATAATTGTCTACAGTGTGGGCTCTGTAAACAGGCCCATTGTCATCCATAAACAAGTATTCTTTTTCTCCAAATACCAGACAACTACTGGCCATAAGTTCTTGTCTAGAATGTCAATATACTTGGCAGAGTTAATGTTGCCTTCAACTGCCGTCAGAGTTCGAACACCATCATAACAAATACATCCCCAGATCATCAAACTTATCTTCCGTTCAGAGTGAGAACAAATAAGATGCAGGTTGTACTTTTCGTCGTCTTTTCACCAAATGTAAACACGCTTGTTTGTACCTAGCATAATCTGACTTTCATCTGAAAATATTACTTTTTCCAGTAGTTGTCTACTGTTCTACCTCTTTGCTCCCAGTTACACCACTTGACTCGCTTTTTTCGATTCGTTTCCCGAACCACCATTTTCTTTTTCGCTAACCTTGTTTTATATCCTTTCCAATGCAACACCCCTTGCACGGTTTTCTGGCTGAAAGTCTTTGTTTTGCACTCGTTCAGCTTTGCAGTAATGTTCTGTAAGTTAAGACGTCTGTTACTTTTAACCAAACGCTTTAAGGTATTTCTGTCTCTATTAGCGAAGCTCTTTTTCCTCCCACTTCGCGTCAGTCTCCACTGTGCCATTCCTTCGATACTTGCTTAGAACACTCGTGATAGCCGTTCTTGGAATGTTCAACAGTCTTGACAGTTCCGCTTTGTTTTGTACGAATTGCGACAGAGTGAAAATTAATTCTTTGGTCTATTTGGACAGTTCAGCACCTTTTCGACTCATGAGAACTAAAAATTAATCCTCAGAAGCAAAACAAAAAAAATATGACCATTTTTGTGCGACCTAACTGTTATAAATTAAATCCGCGTTGCCGATAGCAAAGCGTCCCCTACATTCCCTAAGGGTATTTTGCATTCTAGCGCTATATTTAAAAATTCAGTTTAAGCTAGCAGTGGACATGAAAAGAAGAATTCAGATTTAGAAAACGAAGACCCGGAGATTCAGGCTAGTGTGAGTAGTTTTTTCGAAGAGTTTTTTCATCCTTTGAGCGAATATCTTATCAGGATGTTTGGGTTTTTCCTTTTTTTAGCGAATCGTTCTGTAAATCACACTATTAATCCTCGAAATGTAGAAGTGAAAGAGGCGAGACGATTTCGACGCGTGAATGCTAATTAACTTGAACTGATAGAATACTTAGACACTGAGAATTAAATAATGAATCTTGAAGAACAGCGAAAAGACGACAACACTAACCTTGAAGTTAATGTTGAATGACTGAATAAAAGAGGTGTCAAAACACAAACAGCTCTTATTCGTTTTCTTTCGGAAACTACACAATTTTTTTCTTACTCTTGGTCGGATGTTTGATTGTTTCTCTTTTTGCCAATATTCCCGCCTTTATTGACCAAACGCGCACCCTGCATCGAGTTGTCACTGTTGACATTGTGCACAACGAAGGTAAAAATTTCGCGGGTCTTTTATGATCGAAAGTGACGAATACTTGTGTCCCTTGACTGTACCTTTTCACTGTTATATCATCACTCCTGAGGAACGTGAAGAGATAGAAAGAGATAAACAGTTATCGTTCGAGATCTTTTGTACAAGATGCACGTAGATCAAAAAGCATCAACGTGCTTAACAATAAATTAAACCCTAGGTCTTCCTGCTTGTTCTAAATGAATCAAACAAGTTTGTTTTGAATAATACATTACATGTAACATCCTGTATAGCAAAAGGCTGTAAAGATTGTGAAGTCATCAATAAAAAATAAACACACAGTTTGGTTGTTTACAGCTTTTTATTGAAACGCAACCAGACTGGAAGCTCACATTATAGTTTTTCATGTAAATGTAAGAAAGCTGAATGCAAACTGAAAAAGCTATTTACCACACAAAATTTATCGTTGATTTTCGAGGGTATAAAGGGCGCAAAGGGCATACAGAGCAGAATTTGAGTGCTATTTTTCTCAGCCACACGCGCGAGGATGGCGCGAGGAAGTTAAGCGTGGAAACGCACTCGCGCTTTAAATGAGAGAATGACAAGAAACGCGTTTTTTTTTAGTGTTTTATATACGAATCACAAACGTTACACGGAACATGTTACTATTTTGTAGCTTTGCAAACTGCATGCAGCCAACACTTTTTTTCTAATTGTAATAAATCGTGAACACGAACGACTTAAGTGATCCACTAGTCTTACTAAAAACTTTGCATTGCAGAAAGGAATAGGTCAGTGCTTTATCTTTCTACGAAATGGCATGATGTTAATGGTTTTGAATTATCAGAGAAACTGAATGAAAAAGCATGTTTGAAGATCTTTTTTAATATTTTTTTAAAAACACCATTTTCGCCATTTTGGAGAGACAAGCCATTCGAGTGCTATGAAGGAATCTCAAAATCAATGGAATCAAAAATATATTTATTTGATCTCACTGTGTCCGTTCCTTATCTAACTGCAATCACTGATAAAAAAAATTGATGAGTCAATAATTTCTTGGCAAGTGAAATTTCGAAATTCTTGTGTGAAATTTTTAGAAAGATGTCTACTGCAGGTATTATATTTTACCTTGTGCTGATCTTCCATGTTAAAGCTTGTTTTGATGGAAACAACAAGAACAGTTTATTTCTACTACTGTAGACAGACAACTTAAAGAATTTACAAAAAATATAATTATAATTATTATTCGTTCAAAATATTTCCCCGATTCTGATTGGCTAAAAGCACACGCACAATTCACCATAACCAGTTACTGATGACCAAATTTGGAAGAATTTTGTGTTTATCGAGGAAATGACGTCAAAAAAATGCAGCGTTTTTGCAGGTTAAGGCACCGTTAACCGAGAAGACCTGGGGACGAGGTTGAGTTGTTTTGATTGTGAACTTGAAAAATGGCGGACATTTCACTGTCTTCGCGCTGTCTTTGCGCTGTCTTCGCGCGTTACTCTCTCGTTTCAAGAGTAAGAACTAGGCGAAAAAATAGCCAAAAACATGGCAAGAACAGCAAGAACACAACTCTAGGGGCTTTATCTGCTATTAGGAGAATATTTGCAGAGCTGGACAACCCTAAACGTGCACTATCGAAGATGAACTTAACATCGATGGATCGATGGAGGTAAGCATGTTTTAGCTATGTTTTTAAACTAGGAATTTTTTTGAATGAATAATAAAACAATTATTGAATTCGGCCTTCGTATCATATGAAGAATTATGGAGATCGAGGAGGGTGTTATCCGCCTCGGCCTACGGCCTCGACGGATAACACCCTCCTCGATCTCCATAATTCTTCATAAGATACTCAGCCTCATTCATTAACTGTTAAATAAACAATACATACAGTATTGGAACACCCAAAATAACTAAAAAGCTAAACTGGTTGAGTGACCGTAATTTTTATAATTGAAAGTGTGAAAGTCGTTGAAAGAGGCACAACAAATACTTTGGTACACATGAATATAATTCACTTGGTACAAAAGTAAATATACAGAACACAACAAAACAAAATAAATAAATAAATATAAAATGAAATGCGAAGTTAATTCTTTTTTAAATTGATTGGAGGTGTAAAACACTTGAATTTTCGTCGAATTCATTTCATAAAAAATGTCGTTGTTACGAGGACCTTAGTACCGCGGTTGGAGTCAAGCCTTGATAACTTCACCTCGATTTTAGTGCGTGACATAAATCTACAACATAACTTCTCTGACAATTCAAAATGATTTTATGACTTAAACTTTTAGATGTACGCGAGAATAATGATTTATTATGTGGAGATATTGTACAACTTCAGTCATCATTCAAAGACACCACGGTAATTTCAGACTGTCATTTTGATGTTGATGTACTTGGAGGTTGCTTTGGTTTCTTCCAGTAACTCTGTCATGGGTCTTTTTCGCTTTTCGTTCAGTTCTTTTCGTTTGGTAAGATGACAGGTATGCCCGTGCCACCAGCAGCCATGAACTGAAAGACTGTTTGCGAAGGACCGTGAAAACCATCAAATGGTATTTTTCTTTCACCAATGCGTTTTTCTGTATTGTCCATTTGGTGGCACATAAAAATTCCTCCTTCATGTGCCTTCCACTCTAACCACTCCGTTGCCATCCTAGAAGAACTTTCTCTCTTGAAGCCAGTTTCCTCTCGGCGTCTTGTAAGTGATCCGGGGGGGCATGTCTTGCATGATTGCCGTAGAAATAAAGCATTGGCATCGTATCCAACAACCTTTGACAGGTTTTTGCTTGTTTTCCTTGATCTTTCATTTCTTTTTCTCTGATTTTGGTTTTTCCCGCCTCGTGGTATCGATGAAAGATTATACTAGGGCCACCCACCATATTTTTCTTAAATAGATAGTACAGATCTTTGTTTTTTTTTGTCAAACAGAGAGAAA
This sequence comes from Porites rus, assembly GCA_964035705.1. Lineage (NCBI taxonomy): Eukaryota > Metazoa > Cnidaria > Anthozoa > Scleractinia > Poritidae > Porites > Porites rus. The sequence goes on along the minus strand of OZ037999.1, from coordinate 22,757,921 downwards.
AAGATGCCAGATTCCAGGGTGGTAAAGAGGTGCGTTAAGGTAACACCGGGAGTGGAAATACCTTGTCTTAACATGTCGATCTTTTCATCTTTCCAGAAGGCGCACATTTTTTCCAGGGCCTCACAAAAGGGTTGGACATCTAGGTTGTTGTACCAGATGAGAAATTCTCGAAAGGTCTGCATATTATTGTTCGACCAGACTTATTGGTAGTACTGGTAGTCTTCATCAGAAATGTTCTTATGCTTTAATGTAGAAAAGAAGGCTTCGTGAGGTGGAAGAGAAGGGTGTTCTAATTTCTCCAGAAAATCCAGCCATTCATAAGGAAAGAACCCCTTGGTTGTTATGGGTATACGTTTGATAGTAAACTGAACGCCTTCATTCTGGACCAGGACAGGAAACAGAAATTCTTTGGCGGCATTCCAGTTATATTTACCAGAATTGAAGTCCAGGACAGGACGTTCTTGCAGATATTCTTGGAATCGGTCTCTTAGTTTCTCTAAAGGGTGCACTTTTTGTTCTTAGGTTCTGGGCTGTTGTCCTCTGGTTTGTCATACGCACACTCGTGATCATTTTCACTCTGCTCCTCGCGTTCGCGATCTAATACCCTGTCAATAAAGGCACGATCTTCCTCGGTTTCAGACTCGATATCTTCTTTGTTATCTGTGTCCATGAGATCTTCTCCTTCATCGTCGCTATCTTCCTGGTTGAGGTTTTCTACTTTATTAGTTTTTGAAGGGTCAATAGCTTCTGATTTTTGCCGTAGGTCTTTCAGCGTTTGGTCAATGGCTTCAAAAAAAGGTATACATCTATCTAAGTAGAATATCTGGAATGTGTTTAAAGTAAGGGTTACGCTTTATTCCATTTATCGTGAACTTGCCACCGATAAAAATGAAGGCAAATTCAGCTCGCAGTATCCTCGAGTTTACAAAACAAAATTGCAACACTCACACGGAATGTATGGAAAATTAAAGACAATTGTAAATACCAATTTTCTGAAGGTACCTCTGGCATTTGCCGAAGTCACAGTTTTTTTACTCGAGAAACACCGGCTGTTAAATTACAGGTCGACGGAATATATTGGTAAAATGCTCAGATCAGCCTGTTGTTGGGCGTCAAGATTCAGCTTTGCATGCCAAAAATCGTACCTCAGAGCAGACATAGTCGTCGTAAAGGGAATATTTCATTGAGATACAAAGCAGATAAAACTTTTTTTTCGACAAAAAAAAATTCAAAAACGAAGTCGCTGCTACCACTAAAACATACCCTAAATGTGTTTTCCTCAGTCTGCAATATATCCTCAATGACCCCTTTAAGTCTACTGAAAAATACATATTAATTTGCAGTTTTTGGTTTCTCAGGTTGTTTCCAATTGAAAACTACATTTGCAATCAGCGACTTTTATTTACTAGTAACTACGTTGTGTTTTAGACCTCCATTTGTCGCCCTAGAGTGATTTTGTGTCATGACTCCGAACCTTACCGCGGTATATACCAGTAAAGGGGAGCGATCTCGATGTAAGCCACACGATGCTTCCTGGTTGAAATCTCACTAATTTCGGACCTTAAACAAATACGGTTTTAAGGACAAAAGAAGTGTTTAACAATGTGCAACCTCTATTGTGTTCCCTTAGGTATTACTGTAAACCAATAAAGTACTTTTTTAACATGTACTTCTATCCATTATGCTTTGCGAGGGAAACTTACATAACATTTATCATTTTTGTTACTACAAAAGAGTCTTCCCACCTGAGTCGTCTTGGCGCGGACGTTGGGCAGCCGCAGAAGGTTTATTGTGTGCTGATTTTCCATGCGCTCGAAATGGAACCAGATTGTTAAAAACTTCACCACAGGTATTACATATGTATTCCCGCTGAGCCGCTCGGCGTTCATGAACTTGTTTCACATGTCGTTTTAAGGCATCCATTTGATTAAACTTTCGCCCACAGGGGGAACATTCGTGTCTCTTACCAAGAACTGGATAACGAGGCATTTTAGACGGAGTAGAGTCTACTTCATCCTGTAAAATAACAAGGTGTATTAACGACGGATTTACAATCCATTTTAAAGATACAGTGCGACAAGTATTACTTTCGGGCTCGGGCTCTAAATTACGTCAACAAACAGGGACACCCAAAGATGGTTTCCTCCTTAATACACTGAAAACATTTAGGCTATCCAGAGTACTTTCAGATATCTAGAAAGGCTTTTTAAGCGGCACAATAAAATTCGTATCTGTTCGGTCATCCTAGGGGGCACTTAAGTCTTTCAGAAAATTTTAAATGCAATTTAACGTTTTACGAAAGTGAGAATTTTTCTGATTCCTCTCCCCATCGTATTTTTGAATGCGAAAATGTTAAGTTTTCTTTTTTACGAAATATAGCCTAACCTGGTCAGTGAAATGTGAAAAATTCAACTTCAGAAGGTCGTTGCAGTAGTGAGTTTATTAGGATAAGCTTCGAAAATTGTACATGAATGGAAAGGTCATCTGGAAACTTTTAGCCGTCCTCAAGTATTGTAATAGAAAATTTTAGAAAATATTTGCTTCTAGGAACAGATATTTCACAGGAAACAGTCGTTGGGTGCCCCTCAACAAAGCCTTTCATGCGCATTGTTTCATCACTCCTTTATTTATTTGTAAAAAATTAATTCAAGTCCATCAAGCTTATTAATAAGATCTGGCCTCATTTACCCTGTTATCTACATCGAATCTATCTTAGCATAACTTTTGTAGAAGCTGTTTCTCCTCAATTTAATTGTCAATATGTAAATACCATTTAACTACAGCTAAATTTATGTATTCCATGTTTTATTTCTATAACTTCTTAATTTTGGGGTTTTTATACATTTGTATTTTTGGACTATTTTATTTCACGAGAGAGATTTAACGAGTTACCTCTCCTGAGCTCTTCGTGATTATAAATAATGTCGAACAACCCAAAACCAAGGTACCTAAAGTACTATAAAACCTACCTCTGCTAGTCGTTTTCTGCCCGCTCCACTCTGTATTTGGTTTAAGTGAGGTCGTCCAATACCCTTAAAATGTAAAAACTAGTTTAATTGGGAATAATACTCGACCAGAGAGAGAGAGAAACGTTCATCCAAAATACAGAGAAACAGAGAGCACATACCTGTGGTAGTTTTTCAACTTATTCTCCCAGTCATCACATGGTTCAAAAATTTCCAGAGGGACGTCCAAATCAAAAGTGGTTAACTGATTGAAGATCATGACTTCTTCTCACAATTCGTGAATGATGCGCTTGGAATGGGGGCGCTATTTTATGTGTTTCGAAACAATAGGAAAAAAATGGCAGGTAAAAATAAACCATGACATCATCTTAACTGAACAAATTATAACATACATACATACATACATAAACTTTATTAAAGTGTCAAGGTATTTAGCTAAAAGCTAATTGTGGACACTATAAATAAATAAAATGTATATAATATAAGATTAAATCAAGTATATGTAAAAAAATATTAAAAATATAATCTTTAAATATCATTAATATATAAAAATAACATCAATATATTTATTATTACAGACAAACAGTAGGACAAGCAGGGAACAAACAAAGACAAACACATAGATAGACAAAACAGACAATCAGATAGACAGACAAACAAACAGACAATAGAGGACAAACATATAAGCAGCAGTAAAATATAGATACAAAATTCAGAAAATTTAAATTAGACGAATTAAATAGAGGATAGGGGAGCACACTCTCAATACACCAGGCAGCCACACAGCAGAAGCCACTATGCATACCCACCGCCCTAAGATGAGCATGCACAGCAGCCACACGTGCCGTCCAGCAAGCCAAGCACATTGAGAGCACGTACCCCCTTCCTGAATGCCACAACCTTCACACCTTTGTTGTAATTCATCATGAACTAAACTTTTAACCTCTGTTAGATAAACCTCCTCTATAATGTCAGCTATCTTCTTTCGCATCAGTTGTACTTAAACTTCGATTTCATCCACTATCAAACACCCTCTTTGATTTGTCTTGCAGATAATTTCAAGTTTTGTGTTCAGGAAAATAATGTCTTTCATTGCTACCTCGACATTTTTACAGTATAGCGGAGCTCCACGTGCGCGCGAAGCGCCCGCGTGGGCGGAGCCCCATTGCTAAGTAAATCTACCCATCCCAGAAAATTTGGTAATCAAGTGACCGTACACCGACCGCCCGTCCGTCCGCACCACAGGAAAACCAATGTTTACTCTCACACTTTTAGCTAGTTTGGGAGCCCAAGAGAAAACTAATTGCACAGGCTGCACATCAATGTTGTGATCAATTGACAGCTATCAAAACAGGGCATCAGCTACCAGTATCACCTGACCTTACCGCGGGCTCAAGTGTCGACCCATCGAGGTCGAGTATTTTTTTAAAGTTATCCGCTGACAAATTATCAGTTTCAAATGATCGCAGGCTCAAGTTTATTATTTCCAAGGATTCATACCAAATATGTTGTGTTTATGTCACCATGGCCCCGCACTATTAGGATTTTGATTTCAAACTGACCTCGGAAGCGAAAATTCATCCAGTTTTTTTAAAAGTACATGGGCCCGACCAGATTTTCTTACCACTTCAAGGGAGAAATAGTGACATGTGGCAATTTAAAGACTAACTTAAGTTGTTTAAAATTTTTGATGATAGCAACTTTTAACGGGCAGCTTTGTTATATTTTTTTTGAAATTAAAAAGTGTGGAAAATAGCGCTCTGTAAAAAGTAGACCTTATAGAGAAAATAAAGTGCCCGAGAAGAAAAGATAAACATTAAACCTTCTAAAACAAAGGAAGAGATGAAATATGTTGTCTTTTATTCGATGCTACCAATAAAGAATAAAAACAACGTAAAAAAAATTGTTTTATAGCGATTTTACTTTCAGCTGCCTTTGTAATGCATTATGGGTAATCCAAGATGGCGGATAATCTCTCAGGTAAGTTGTTGGTCAGGTTTTCTGGCTCTTTATAAGGAATATCCTTTATTTCGATGCACTGTAGAACAATTTACAACATAATAATTGTATTTGAAATACAATTAGACAAAATTAAACAATGTTTGCGGCAGTGTTCGATAAAAAGTATGCAAAAACTTACCAACCTTCGAGGTGTGAACTAGATTTCAAAACTCTAGTTATAATAGGTCGAACTTGACTTTTCATTTACCGATTTCTATCATTGTAAAAACATTATAAATTACAAATTATTGGATAAACTTGACCGGAGGTGTATGAAAGAGAAGCTGACTAATGCTGTGAGGGTTTTAGAAGAAATGCTTGAGATTTGTTTAAGTTCCAGACAGTGAAATGTTGATATATAGTTTTTTCTTTTACTGGCCTACTTTCACGAAAGTCTTCACAAATATAGCCTTGTTATCTTAATTTTTTAGGAAATAAACTTAAGAGGATTATCAGTATAGAATCAGATGGACCCCCTAAGAAACGCCTTTGTGTGGAAATGAGAAATGACTGTTTAATACATTGTACCAAAGATTCTGGTGACCTATCCTCAGTGCAAGACTTGCAGTCATGGCAAACGCTTGTAAGGGCCGCCGAAATTCGGCAGTACGCACCAATTTTAGATCTCGCCAAAACAGTGGTTGGAGAAGAACTTCCAACCATTACATACCACCGTAAATGCCGCAGTATTTTTACTATGAAAAGAGATCTTGACAACATATGTAAAGAGAGAATTCAATGCAACGAGCCAGAATTATCAGAAAGAAGATCGTCTATTCGGGAACCCCCAACAAAAAGCACAACATATAGACGAGTTTGCATTTTCTGTGACAAAGTTAGTAAGTACGCTAAAGGCAAAGATGTGCGAGAAAAACTGATACAGTGCATTGATCTGCGTGCAGACGAAAAGATCAGAAAGAGTGCGCTGGCAAAGAATGATAGCAAGTTATTAGCTATTGTGTCACGAGATTTGGTAGCAGCTGAGGCATGCTATCATGGAACTTGCTACAGAGAATACACCCGGCCAAAACCAGAAACAGGCACCTCCTCGACTTTATCATTTACATCTAAGGATGATAAATATGCTTGCACTGAGTCAGCAGCGCATGAGAAGCTTTTCGATTACGTCCGGAATAACGTACTGGTGACGCCTAATCTAATAAGGCTCACTGATCTCACTCAAACGATGATCTCCTACATGAAAGATCTGGGCATTAAGGAAACTAAAGAGTCCACCAAGACACATCTTCGCAGGAAACTTGAGGCAGAGTTTGGCAGTTTATTACAGTTTGAAGACCTGCTTGGTAACAACAGAGTGTTTATTATCCCTGCCAACTTGTCACGACTTCAGTTGGCTAAAGAAGTAGCGCGATTACAGCAACTGCAGTGCGAAGGTCAAGCATCATTAATGGATGATATCCGACGAGTTGCTCTAGAAGTTCGGAAAGCCATATGTTGCAAAGAAAACGAGATGTCGTGGCCTCCTAAGCCTTCCCAGCTCACTGAAGAGGAAATAAATCTCCCTGATGAAGTCAGAGTGTTTCTAGCTACTTTGTTGACAGGAAATTCAAAGTATCCAGAAGAACCGTGCTCATTAAAAGTCCAGCGGCTTGTCAACTCGTTTGGGCAGGACATGGTATTTGGAGTGACTGGCGGCCGAAAGAAGCCTCCAAAACACATAGTACTCCCCTATGCTGTCAAGACCTTGACAAATAACGTAGAACTAATTCAGATCTTGAATCGATGTGGACATGGGGTAGCCTACTCACAAATCGAAGAATTGAATACAGCGTTGTGTCTTCAGAAAATGGCAATGACCCCGGAAAATGCCGTCCCTCTTCCTGACAACATCAAGCCTCACATCAGTACATCGCTTGCCTGGGACAACATCGACAGATTAGAGGAAACACTTTCAGGTGGGGGGACGTCGCATAGAGTAAATGGCATCGCAATACAAGCTCGACATCTTGGTCCCGATCTTCCTCCAGCCCAGGTGACCCCTGTAATAACAAAGTCCAAACAAGAAGCCTTGAAGTAGTAAGCGAATGCGATCTTCCCATCTATAATGCAGGAGAGCGCTGTGGTCCCCCTCCAAGATCCTATGTTGAAGTATCCTCAACAGAGATACAAAGAAATGCTTGGAAGAAGAATCTCTTGTGGATTCTTGTTCGGCTCCATGCTGCCGAAAGCAGAACGTTTGTGGGTGGACAGGGTTTAATATCCTAGTGCGGGATGAGATCGAAGTGAGGAAAGATAACATAGGATATTTGCCAACTATCGATGCACCTGCAACGAACATGTCAACAGTATTCGAGATTTTGAATCAGTCATTAAAGATCAAGAAAACCCTCAAGCTACAAGCCATAGTTGTTGTGTTCGACCAAGCGTTATATGCCAAGGCCACCGAGATAAAATGGAAGCACACTGAGAGGTTTGAGAGTATAGTTTTAAGAATGGGAGTATTTCACACCCTATGTACGTTCCTGGGAATAATCGGAAAGAGATTTCAGGATGCTGGGTTGAAAGACATTTGCATAGAATCCGGAGTCATCACCGAGGGTTCCGTGTGTGGAGTTTTAGAAGGCCGGAGATATAACAGAGCTGTGAGGTTCCATAAACTCATGTACGAAGCCTTTATGCGAATGGCATGGACGGGATTTGAGAATTGGTTGACAGAAAATCAACAAAGTAAGAAGAGAGCAGTAGATGACGCCGTTAATGGACTTGCGAGTTTGTATGACAAGATTTGTAACACCGAATTCCAAGACAAACTTAAAAGTCAATCTTTCGTCGTGTTAACTGACCTTTACGACCAGTACATGGACTATCTTCGGCACAAGAACGGAAATTTATCACAGTTCTGGGTTTCCTACCTGGACATGGTGGAGATATTGCTGGGACTACTAAGAGCGTCAAGAGAGGGTGATTGGAAGCTCCATTTGTCATGCGTAAGGAACATGGTACCGTGGTGTTTCGCATACGACAATATTAACTATGCCAGGTATTTCTTAACAAATGTGTTTGTATGTGTACAAAGCTAATAAGAAAATGAATAGTTTGGAAATCGTAGGTTCAAAGAAGTTATGTCACAATGGTTTTGTATTACTTTACACCCCTAAGAACAAATTAGAATCGCAGAAAACCCTAAAGTAACGGTTCAGTTCCATCGGCTAAAATTACTCTACTTGCATACCTCGACTGCAAGCCTATGTCTTCGGCTTTATTGTTCTCTCCTTGATAAAATTATTCAAAATCTTTTTTTTAGAGTTTTAAGAATGACAAGATATGATGGACGACAGTTCAAATTTCGGCTCAGCTTTGACCCAAGACCTGTGGAACCATGACATGGCTCCTATAAGAATTCGATCCCTGGCACACTTCCATTGATTTATTGCCCTAGCTTCCGAATTATATGTTCATCAGAAACGATAAAACAAAACACAAATACTTAAAATAATTGCATTTTATTACAGGTATCTTTCGTCGTATTTGTCAGACATGGCGCATCTCGAAAACGACCATCCCAGTGTTCTGGAGTATTTGGAGTCAGGCGGATTTGCTGTGCAGATAGGCGAAAGTAACCCTTTCGGAAAAATACCTGTGGATCAAGCTTGCGAAGAAACCGTCAAAAGAGACACGAAAACTCCGGGAGGCACAAAAGGATTCAGTCTAAGACCCCAGTCCGTGAGCAAGTATTACTTAGTAGCTGAGTACAGAAGCATTTTTATGCGTAACTTAAAGGATATGCTTCAACTAAATACATCAAGCTGTCTACACAATGACCTCCAGAACACCAGGATCTCCAGAGACGAAAGTGATGTGAAGTCATTGTTATCAACATTGGATAGTTGGATAAATCCATTTGCAATCGAAAAGCAAGATCTTGTTTGTTTATCCACCGGAAAGATGGCAACCGAACAAATCGAAAAAGATCTTCTCGAGGCTCACGATATTGGTGAGAGAGCTTACCGCTGCTTCAGTCAGCAGAGACTAGAATCGAATCCAGCAAAGGAGAAGTTTTTCGACGCAATGAAAAAGGTAAATCTCAAGACTTTCGCTCACCTAAGCAAGAAAATGGAAGTCCAAAAGGGAACTATAAACGAAATCATAGTGAGAGCGGACAGAAGATTGTTTGCACAGATGATCGTAATAGCTGAAACAAGAAAGCTTACTATGAGTTCAGTGCTGTCTCATCCTCTGGGGCCTCTTCCCTGGACACTAGCCTCTCCTGATGGTTCGTTAAGAAAGACTAACAAGAGTACATTAGCAAAAGAACTCCAGAAAGATATACCATCGCTTGAAGCCATCCCAAACCCATCCGCGTGCATCATTGATGGCATGTCCATGGTCCAAAGGTTCAAAGGAGACCATAAGACATTTGCTGAAATAGCAGATGTTTTGATGTCTATGATCTTGCAGGAAGGTGCAACGAGTAAGCGTATTGACGTCGTCTTCGATGTTTATAGAGAAACGTCGATAAAGAACACAGAGAGAGAGAAGAGAGGGGGATACACGGGAATCGAGTACAGAAATATACAGCCAGATCACAGAATACAACAATGGAGGAAGTTCTTATCGAATCCTCAGAACAAGAAGCAGTTGGTTAGAGTTGTCACTGAAGAATGGCAGAAAGAGAGGTTCAGGCAAAGACTAACAGGGAAACACCTTTTCACCACGACCGAGGAAAGTTGTGTTGAGATTTCAGCAGATAATTTCAGACCAAGAGAAGATCTGACGTCAACTCAAGAGGAAGCAGACACTAGACTTCTTCCTCATGCATCTCATGCAGCAAGGAATGGTTTCAAGGCTATTGTTATATCATCAGAAGATACCGACGTACTTGTACTTTGCCTGGCATTTAAGAACTTTGTTCCAGCTACCATGTATTTGAAATGCGGTACACAGACTCGAACAAGGTTTGTCAGCATTACAAATGTCTTCGAACGTCATGGTTCTAGGATTTGCAAATGTCTTCCTGGTCTGCATGCTTTCACTGGATGTGATAGTGTCAGCGCATTTTCTGGAAAAGGAAAACTGACGGCGTTAAAGTTAGTAAAGCGACGTCCTGCATACCAAGAGTTATTCCAACAGCTTGGCGTGGAATGGGAATTATCGAATGAGCTATTTGTGCGTCTCCAAGAGTTCACGTGCCTGATGTACTTTTCCAATCCTGGAACTAAGGATGTTAACGTGTTGCGTTACCGTCTGTTCTGCGCCAGGAAAGGAGAGTTAGAGTCGCACCAGCTTCCTCCATGCCAGGACACGTTACGAAAGCATTGTGAGAGAGCAAACTATCAGTCAGCAATATGGCGCAGGAGTCTTCAATGTTCACCCCAAATCCCCTCGCCCATTGGTTCTGGATGGTGTCTAAAGGATGGAAAGTTGACTATTGACTGGATGAGTGGGGAACCGGCACCCAAGGCTGTGCTTGAGCTCCTATCCTGCCTGTGTAAGAGAGTATGCCAGTTGCCAAGCTGTACCTGTCTCGCTAACGGATTGCATTGTACTGACATGTGTCGGTTACAGGAGTGTACAAACCAGCCTGAGGAAGCTCCAGAGGATTTAACTGCAGATGACTCTGATATTGAATGTGAAGATGATTAAGCTGTATTACTCTAAAGGTTCTCGCGGTGCCTTGATATAATCTCTTAGTGTTGTAGGGTAGTGGACAAAGCTATTTGCAAAATACCAGACAGGAAAGTAAAAATGGTCATTAGGTGTTGAGGTTTTTAGCAATGTTACTGCGGGTCACTAAATAAACGAAAACTCAAGTTCTAGTCTGCTGCTCTTGTAATATTTATTTCGATGGAAATGTGACTAAAAGACACAAATATGCAAATATTCGATGTAAAGTGTACATTGACACATTAAAGCAAGTATCTGACGAGTTTTCCTGAAAACACTTTTAGCCCATGTGATTGTTGCTATGGCAACCAAGGTATATTATTTCTCGTTAATTTTCTAAGTCAAATGTTATCATAATGTAATTATCCATTTAAATCAACAGTAGAGCACAAAATATGCATGAAACCACTCTGTTCTCATCAACCACTTTGAGATAGTTAGCTCATATTTTGTCAGTGATTACGTCATTTAATCACGTGATTTTGATATTTAAGCTGGCCGTATATCATTGCTATCATACATCAAACTAAAGTATAGGAATTGAGGTTTAAGAAAATGTATGATAGCACTGCTCCCATTAAGTGGTAAGAAATTCCAAATTATTAGGTCTTGGCCCATGGACTAAGGCGGGGAAGAGCTTATCTTACCATGGTCACGCGTTGGTCACGCTCTACGTCCAATTTTTATACTCTGATTGGTCAAAATTTGACAGGTGAGTTCATGTGGAAAAATTATGCAGCATCTTGAAAGTAGTTTACTTTGACAGCTGAAGCTGACAGAGTTTTGTGTCAACTTGTGATGTTTTTAACTGTCTTTTTCCTCTGGATGTACAAAATGAAATACAGCTGCTATCGAGAGTCTTCTGTTATTCATGGCTGGTTTGTTTACTGGGTTTTGGTTGAGAAATGCGTCGCTTGTCAAAATTCGGTAATCCGATTTCGGATAGCATCGTTTTCGTTTTTCACCTTGCTTAATGCGTAAGAGGGTTTAAAAGTCTCAAGCAACTGTGGCCTCCCTTGATAGCTTTCAGGAACTGAATCTCGAATGGTAAGCCTAAGTAATTATTGTATTTGATGTTTGTATTTCATGAAGTCTTGCACAGTTCACGCTGACAGTTTATGCGGCAAGTTTATGCACGTTTGTAGAATTTGAGTCAATGATCTGACCTAGTATTAGGTTTGATATAAGCTTACAGAACTTTAAAAAGCCTTCAGATATATTTGCTCACCACAAATAGAAAGAAAACGTTCCGAAGAATATTTAGTTATAAATTTGGCTGTAGAAAGAAAACTTTGAGCGATTTTCTTGCTTCGAGGAGTTCACCTTCGAAAACAGTAAACACCGCGCCGGGAAACCGGCTAAAACATAAACTTAAGCTTTACGCTTAAAGACTCAGGATTTTTAGAGACACTTTAATACTTGTCTTCGTGAATGAAAATCGTTGTCTCTGTAAATGTTTCACGGAATTATATCTCTTTTTTTGATTGTTAGTAGTCTCTCTTGCAATTTTAATCGCTTGTCTGTGGTGTTTGTTTTCATCGTTCATGAACATCGCTTGCAGGAGTTCTTAGAAATGTCGCGCGTATCAAACGCTTTATAAGATTACACATCGTTATAACTCGAACCATTAAATAACAAAAAATAATGATAATAAATTCGTTATTATGTTGAAGCGTATCTCCATTAAAGGTCATTCAAACACTCGACCACACTGACAGCTCGCACTATAGAAACGAGAACCAGCTGGCCGTATGGGTGATTTTGGAAATTTTCTGAAATTTTTGAACGGTTTGGCTCGTCCTGAATATTGACTGAGTGCAATTCGTCTTGAAAAATTGTGAAATACCGCATTCTGTCCGAGCTCTGTATGATAAATAGTACTGTTTCACCTCAAATGTGGTGTATAAAAATTATAAAAGGTTGGTTTAAACACCCCCAGATTTGTTTTCCAAGAATTTGTTTTCGAGGCCTAATCTACTGTGATCTTGAATGTGATCGAGGATGTTTGCTATTTTTTGGGTGTACATAGAAGGTTATCAATTCGATGTAAGATGTTTCACTCTAAAATAACTTAGCCTTTCCCTCAAAAGTCACATGAATGTGCCCTTAAGTTAAATGATTTGTGGATTAAAAGTTTATTGTTTGATTTAAATTATAAATTTATTAAAATTGGAGCTTCGCTTTAAGCCCTGGCTAAATCTATATATTATAAAACCATTGAGACCTTTGTTGCTAAAATTATCCTCCTTACATCATTCTATCTATTTTAAGAAGGATGTAATTGACTCCATGCACTCAAATTCAAATAATAAATAGCTGATGATGTCACTTATCTATTTTTAGTGTAAGGTCATACTACTAGTTTCAGTCTATGATGTCATACACTATTCTATTTTGAGTTTATGATCTCAACCTTTTTGATGACGTCAACCCCTGGGTATTTTGACGTCACTTGCTCCTAACCAACTTAAAATAGACTATAACATCATCTTATCTTCAAGAGATGTATGACGTTATTGGTGTTAACGTGAGGCTCAAGTGTCAAATAATAAATAGCTGATGATGTCACTTATCTATTTTTAGTGTAATGTCATACTACTAATTTCAGTCTATCTCATTCACTATTCTATTTTGAGTTTATGAACTCAACCTTTTTGATGACGTTGACCCCTGGGTATTTTGACGTCACTTGCTCCTTACCAACTTAAAATAGACTATGTCATCATCTTATCTTCACGAGATGTATGACGTCATTGGTGTTAATTTATGCCACTCAAAAAGTTAATTAAATACACAAAAAAGGATAATTCGGTGCCTACCCCACTACTTAGTTGGTACTATTACTTCGACGAGAAGCCAGACAGTGCTCAAATCGATACGCTTCATGTCGATCAAACCAACAAATGTGAAGCCAGTGATCAGAAGATTCCACCGCGTAAAAGCAATAATAATGATAATAATAATAATAATAGCGGAGCTCCACCCGCGCGCAGCGCGCACGTGGACGGAGCCCCATAGCTAAGGAAATGTGGTAATCTACCCATCCGAGAAAATTTGGTAATCACGTGACCGTACGCCCAACCGTCCGTCCGCACCACAGGGAAACCAATGTTTACTCTCACACTTTCTAGCTAGTTTGGGAGCCCAAGAGAAAAATAATTGCACATCAATGTTGTGATCAATTGACAGCTGTCAAAACAGGATATCCGCTGACCAGTATCACCTGACCGTACCGCGGGCTCAAGTGTCAACCCATCGAGGTCGAGTACGTTTTTGAAGTTATCCGCTGACAAATTGCGAGTTTCAAATGATCGCAGGTTCAAGTCTATTTTTTCCAATGATTCATATGGAATATGTTGTGTTTATGTCACTATGGCCCCGCACTATAAGGATTTTGATTTCAAACTGACCTCGGACACGAAAATTCAGCCAGCTTTTTAAAAATACAGGCGCGGAAGACCTTTTCTTACCATGGTCACGCGTTGGTCACGCTCTACGCCTAATTTTTGTACTCTGATTGGTCAAAATTTGACAGGTGAGTTCATGCGGAAAATTTATGCAGCATCTTGAAAGTTGTTTACAATGACAGCTGAATCTGACAGAGTTTTGTGTCAACTTGTGATGTTTTTAACTGTCTTTTTCCACTGGATGTACAAAATGAAATACAGCTGCTATCAAGAGTCTTCTGTTATTCATGGCTGGTTTGTTTATTGGGTTTTTGGTTGAAAAAATGCGTCGCTTGTCAAAATTCGGTAATCCGATTTCGGATAGCATCGTTTTCGTTTTTCACCTTGCTTAATGCGTAAGAGGGTCTAAAAGTCTGAAGCAACTGTGGCCTTCCTTGATATCTTTCTGGAACTGAATCTCGAAAGGTAGGCCTGAGTAATTATTGTATTTGATGGTTGTTTTTGTTATATCTAATTTAATTTCATGAAGTCGAGCACAGTTTATGCGGCAAGTTTTTGCACGTTTGTAAGATTTGAGTCAATGATCTGACCTAGTATCAGGTTTGATATAAACTTACAGCACTTTAAAAGGCCTTCAGATATATTTTCTCACGGCAAATAGAAAGAAAACGTTCCGAAGAATATTTAGTTATAAATTTGGCCGTAGAAAGAAAACTTTGAGTGATTTTCTTGCTTCGAGAAGTTCATCTTTGAAAAAGGCAAACACCGGGAGGCCGGCTGAAAGTAAAACAAAATAAACTTAAGCTTAAGCTTTAAGCTTGAAGACTCAGGATTTTTAGAGACACTTTAATACTTGTCTTCGTGTATGAAAATTGTTGGGTCTGCAAATGTTTCACCGAATTATATTTTTTTTATTAATTGTTAGTAGTCTCTCTCGCAATTTTTTAAAATCGCTTGTTCGTGGCGTTTGATCGTTCATGAACATCGCTTGCAGGAGTACTTAAAAATGTCGCGCGTATCAAACGCTTTATAAAATTACACATCGTTATAACTGAAACCATTAAATAACAAAAAATAATGATAATAAATTCGTGATTATGTTGAAGCGTATCTCTGTTAAAGTTCATTCAAACACCCGACTACACTGACAGCTCGCACTAGAAATGAGAACCGGCTGGCCGTATGGGTGATTTTGGAAATTTTTTTAACGGTTTCGCTAAAAGCCCACGATCTGTTCGAGGTCTGTATGATAAATAGTACTGTTTCACCTCAGATGTGATGTATTAAAAGTATAAAAGGTTGGTTTACACTCTCAGATTTGTTGGCAAGAATTTGCAAAGTAAACCTGTCAAAAGCAAAAAAAATTCGGCCTGATTTGTTTTCCAAGAATTTGCTTTTGAGGCATAATCTACTGCGATCAAGAGCCATTATGGCTCTTGAATGTGATCGAAGATGTTTGCTATTTTTTGGGTATACATATATTTAGAATAAAACTCAATGTAAGACGTTTCACTCTAAAATAACTTATCCTTTCTTTCAAAAGTCACATGAATGTGCCCTTAAGTTAACTGATTTGTTGATTACAAGTTTATTATTTGATTGATTTGATTAATGGGAGCTTCGCTTATAGCCCTGGTTAAATCTATATATTAACATTTATTTATACCGAACAAATTCAACTATACAGTTTTCAAATACACCTTTCAATTAAAGATTGCCACTTTGGATCCTACAAACAACATTGCTAAGGATTTTCTTTCATGGCTCACCGGCAGTGGCGGGGGCTTAAAAAGTAACCCACGAGCACAACAGATCGTTAGCAAGTGCTTAAAGTTTTTAAAAATTTTGCTGCGAAGATGAAGAGGAGCTCCATTTGATATTGTGGACTTTAGTTTATGTTCACCGAATCTCCTTTTCAAGTTTGTTGATACGATGCAGGATGATTGGAATCTGGGACACGCGGGACGCATAGGCTGCTTGGATGCCATTGCAGAAATGGTAGATTATCGAAAACTGAATGGAGCATCGAAATCAGTATTGAGCGGGAAAGCTTCAACAGAAATTTACTTGAAAAAGGTGTGCAAAACCGTTTCCAAAATGATGAGGTTGCAGTGGACTAGCGAGCACGACATCGATGCCTTAAAAGCCAAGGGACACTGGGCCACACTAGAAGAACTGTTGGAAGTCATGAGGCGCTACTTGCCGCGCTACGACAGCGTCCTGAAATCATGCAAGGAGAAACCGGGTGCTGTTTTGCTAGTAGATTTATCTTGTGCTACCAAATTTTTGGGCGTCTATTTATTTATCAAGGTCAAGGGCTCACGCCCCATGACATATCAGTATTTAACCGTGGAAATGGTGAATAAAGCCAAGGCTAACGGTGGATTTATAGACCAGAAAATGTTCAAAACGGCTGGCAAATATGGCTTCGATTCTCTTTACCTGACTAAGACGAGCTTGCAAGTGCTGGATGGCCACATCAACCACATTCGCCCCCTACTCAGACCGACCTGCGACTTTGTATTGGTGACAAGAAATGGAGGTTAGCACAACAAGCTTGGAGAGCTAATGAGTAAACTGGTCTTCGATGCAAAGGACAAATACGTTCACCCGACTCGCCATCGACAGATAGAGGAGACCGCGAGTTCCAGGCAGCTGAGCAGCAGTGCGCAGAGCACAATCTCCGAGGACCAGAGATGTTACTCTGTTGTTGCAAGGGTTCACTATCAAAAGCATCGATCGTGCGAGGTGGCGAGCAAAGCACATGAATATTTGGAACGGTTGCATAGGGAAAAGGGATCAGAGCTAGAAATAAACGTTCGCTCGAGGCTTTCAGGTTATTCTGCGTCTTCTGAAGATCAAAATGGTAGCAAAACTGATACTTCCTCTAACGACGAGGGAGAAACGATCGCAGAAACACCACCCGAGCGTCTTTCAGGTGTCCTGAGAAAAGGGGAGAAATGCGTTTATAGTGACAGATTTCCCGGCGAGAAAAAAGAGTCTGATGTTCATACCGAAGAAGACAATTATCTAAAAGCAGGCATTGAGTGACACGGGTACGGTCAATGGCAAGCGATTCTCAGAGATCCCAAATTTCGTTTTTAAGAGGGAAGGACAGCCAAATCACTTCCGAGCAGTGCAGCTCGAAGATTGGGGTCACTTTCTAAGTTATCCTAGAACTTTGCATTATGAGCGATACAGAATTTTGCTTGGGGCGCCAGAACACTGAACTCTAGTTAGGTCATAACGCGAACTTTAGTAGTGCAAGCTAAATATTAGGCAAGACATAGGAAAGGCATGCTTTCAAACATCAATTGTCACACAGATTAGTCACACAACTGTTAACTTTATTCCTTGATTTGTGACAACATGAAAGACGGGGTCATTTCTGCTGTTGGCTAAGAGTGAAAAAGTGAGTTATCCTTTCTCTTGGGTATTGGTGTACTTGGGGGCTGACTTCGGCATTTCTGAGGTGCCCGTTTTAGGAGCGGATGAATCGGCAACCTCTGACATTGCACTCCTAGGGACGGGAGTCATGAAGAATGTCGCTTCGTCATTGTCGCTGTCATCGTCAGATCCAGGAACGTAGTGGAACGTGCATGGCGACTACGTGCCAAATTGTTCCAGGAAGTCTTGGGGCACGTAGTTTGGCGTTCTGGCTTTTTCTTGCTCTAATTCCTCTTTTTTTCTTTCTGGCTCGAGCTCGGGACTGGCAGCAGTGCGGAGAGGGTTTTGAAAATGTGTTCGTCCTCCTTCCTCAACAGTCTTAGCTCCACACATACCTTTTTCCTTTTTGCAAGGGCTCCCTGGCATCCAAGAGTGCCTAAGTTGTTGTGGTGGTCCTTGAGCTTTTCTTCAAGGATCTCACGCAGGGCATCCATTGAGTCTCTCATGTCAGGCACAATACTTGATTCCTGGGTGACCATGCACTCGTGTAGTTCCCGCTCTGTATTCCTCAGCCATCGTGACTGAGATGCTTCCTTTGCCCTCTTCTTCTTCCCCTCTCTACCCGTCCTGGCTTTCCTCTGTTCGTGAGTGGCCAGATCATTTCTTATTGGTGTGGGAAGGGCTCATTGGCATCGTGGAGTAGTAAACGTACATTTTCTTCGGAGACGCCCTTCGATCTGAGACGCTGTTGATATCTTTCGTGCCGTTCTACCTCCCAATGCATCCTATCTTCGTTTTGCTGCAAACGCTTTTCCAGTAAGAGGCTGAGGTGACGGTTATGCAGAGACCCCGGTGAAGTTTGTGCGAGCGAGGCCTTTAACGCGGCTGTGGTTTCATCGTCATCATCGGCATCCACGGTTTGTTCCCCGTTATCGTCTCCTGCAGTGTTCTCTTCGCCTCAGGGATTTGCGCGTAAATTAGCTAATAGGTCGGTCAAATACACATTTCTTAAAACCTCTTTCTCAGCCTCCAGCAGTGCGCCTTCGCCGTTTAGTGTGTTTCTCTCCGCGTCTTCATCGTCATCATCAGAACTTTTTTCTTCAGCTGTATCTACCCTCACGTTCGATGCACCCCACACAATACATTCCATAGGGTGCTTGCGCAGCAGTAATACCTTAGCCTTCGGTCCATAGCATGTTGATCTTCATCCTTGAATTGAAGTTCTTGCTGTGCAGTCGTGAACATGGGACATCGATTGAAAAATGACTTGGCTGTTTGTACTTGACATCGCAGTCGTCCACATCGAGGCTCGACGGAGTTGCCTCATCGATGAATATCAACTCGGTGGTCTTGCCAATCAGTGCCTTGTTGAACACTTTTTGCTTGGTTATAGCTGCTACGTTGCTGTGGTGAATCAGCCTCAGTATTGGGTAAAACAGGCTTGTCTTTCCGCTGTCGGGCTCACCGAAAAGGCATGCACTCTCTCTTTGTGCTTCTTTTGGTTGAAATTCAGCAGCCTCAAGAAATCTTCGCAAAACAAACCAGTCTGGTTTACTATCAGGCTGTTTTCCATAACTTCTTGAAAGTATTTAGGCTGCGGGACTTTGGAAGAATCATAACGCGAAAAAGCCATGGGAGTCACAAGGCCCATTTTCTCTGCTAGAATTGCGTTGTTCAAGAACCGTCTTTCCGAGGCAGACCAACATTTCCCTTTGTTCACCTCAATGAGGTTGAAGTCGACAACGATGGGATAAATTACTTCACAATCAGGGTCAGGCAGGATATCGATAACGTTTTTCATGTCCCTCAGAATTCTTGCCTTAAATGACTCATTTGCAGCTAGACTGTTCGCAAACGCCTTTACATCGCACTTGTGGGAGTAGGTGGAACCTTCACACTTAAGCGGCACCTTCACACTTTTTATAAACAGTGCCCCTGTAAAGGGCGTATTCCAGCCTTCTTATTGCAATCGAGATATCATTTATGAGGACTGTAAGCTTGTCACCTAGCCGCGGTTCCATGCTGTCACTTGTTCTTTCTTCTTGGGTTTCTTGGCTGTTACCACCCTAGCCATAACGATCAATCACTAGCTTCACACCTATCATTTTATCCATTGCTTCAGAAGCAATAGACTTAAACGCTGTCTACGTTTTCCGTTCCACATTCCTCCGCAACCATTGAATCGCTCAAAAACCCCTCCGTCACCGTCAGAAAACACTGTTGGTAGGAAGATGTTACTAGGTCCTGCATAAACTTGTTGTTGTGATCCTTTAATACTTTGAATAGCTCCTTCATCGCAAGAGATTCTTTGCCTTGTCGACAGGGAACCTTATTTCGAAAAAAAATTAAAATTTAGTTTGCGTAAAATACAATAAAAAACAAAGCTAAGGCGATACAAAGCTTTACTTTGCTGTAAGAAAATACTGTGACATGATGAGGAGCCAAGCATGAAGAAATAATTTCATTCAGAATCTTGTGAAAAATTTACCTTGATATGCACTGCAAGTACTAACCATAAAAAGACAGCATGTTAACTATTCTGCAGACTGTTAGAAATCCAACAAGTAAACAATCGTAGAAATATTCTCTTTTAATCACCAACTTGTGAGAAAAACAGAGAACCTTGAAAACGCTTTACCTTAAATGTTTGTACGACAAAACTCTAGGACAAATGATATAAAACCCGGAGTGGTCAATCGATAAAAATTGGTAGCAATCAAGTGATTTTTATCGATTGCTAACGGAAATCGGTGAAAATCGATAAACTGAATTGCTGTGTCAAATCGATTTTATCGATTTTTCATGGTTTTCACGATTTATATCGGAATTCCGCCATTGATGTTTTTTGGCATGAGTTAGATAATGCAGCTAAGAAAACACATCCACGACTAACAACTGATCAGCAAACATGAAAATGAGACACACAACTTTCTCTCCAAAACCCTTTATTTTGGTCATAATCACAAAACCGGTTCAGTTTAATTAATTACATTCACTTCTCGAAGGCAAGTATCACGAGAAATTCATCCTTAGGTAAAGATTTCCTAGCCTAAACTTCAGATATTCCTTCGAGTCCGGATTCAGGCAAAAAGATTTTCCTCGATAGATTTTCACTGTTTTCTGATATCAATCGGTAAACATCACTTGATTGCGAACGATTTTTATCAATTTCGTTTCCTTTCTATTGACTACTCTGGTTCCTCCGGGATGCAACTGCACCCTTATCTACACCGACGTTACTTTTGAAAGGGTGAAAGGTCTAAATCCTGAAATAATGAGCGTCTACAGACCTGGCCAATATCAGCCATCAGGAGAGGATTTTGAACCTGGTTTTAACGAAAAGACAAGATTTTTTTAAAGATTTCTTTATAAGTGATAATGTTTTATAAACAATAGAGTGATAAATGTTTGACCCTTTGCGTGACTTTCAATTGCCACTCAATTGTCAATAAATTCACTGCTTGCATGACGTCAGTTTTCATTTTTTGATGGACAAATGAACAGATGTTTCTTCCGCTATGAATCGATGAAATCGGTAAAAATCAGGAAAAATCGATAAACGAAATGAGTGTGTCATCAATTTCTACCGATTGATCGATACAATCGATATCAATCAAATCAGATTTACCTATTTTATCGATTTATCGATTGACAAATCGATACCGATTTTTATCGATTGACTACTCCGGGTATAAAAACACTGATTTTGGATAAAATAAAGTTGTTGTTCGCGTTTTTAAAAGATCCTGGCGTTTGTAAAAACGATTAACTTATGATGCACAAAGAGAAAACGTACTGTTGCGACTGCATCAACGCCACATTCAAATAAGGCGCGGTGAATGGTGATGGGATTTGATAAGGCTCCATTAGGTGTTCTCAGCGCAATCCAATATTTTATGGCCGCGGGAAGAAGCTTTTTTAAAGATGGGTGGCTAGAAATCCAGCTTTGGCTTGAAGAACTTGACAGTTGACTTGTGGAATGCTCGCTATCGCTTTCGTCTCCGTTGTCTTCAGGGTTTTTTTGATTTTCCTTCGGCTCTTTCTTTGGCCCTTGTGTGCCGATAGCATTAAAGAAAAAGGCCACACTTTTTACTCCTGCAAAAAATGATATTGAAATCAGGTTTCCTTATTTAACAGATATATTCGTAACAATGATTCATAATTGACATTTCAATTCATTTTGAATACAAACCTTGCAACGCCTTGTCGCAAGAGTCTCGCGTCCTGCACGCCTCGTTCCATCCTTTCTGTAGGCCTTCATCGATATTGCATGTACACCTACAACTCACTACACTACATTTGTCAAAAACTATTGGACTTAAGGTGACTCGACCCAGTTTTTTTGAGGGGGAGTAAATGTCACGTGGTTATAATGCCACGCCCCTTTGAGGTCTGAGTCGAAAATCTGCTGTTGCCGGCATTTTTTCGTGAAAATCTCTCGGCTACACATAGTGCGCATTAGTGCCTTGCGCTGAACAGAGTTTCACCAAAATCGCAAAGACCCAATTCGAGAAATTCAGCGGTTTCCAAATTTAGGTCATAATTTATGCGAAAATGATAACCAAACTTTACACGGATTATATCTAATAAACTATGAGATTCATCTCTTTATTTTGGGCATCGTTATAACAGATGGGTCCTTACAGGTCAGCAAAACGCTTTAGGGCCTTGTAAATGCGCGCGATTTCAAGCAAAGCAAACATATAGAAATTATAGTTTTCGCTATTTGTTGACGTTTGTCAGCGTTTAAGAGTCCTTCTCACGAAAAAAGCATTTTCTTAAAAATTCGTAGTTTTTTTTCCTTCAAATTTTTTCAGGGCCACAATTGATTAACTAACTACCCGGACTCTGAATTACATGGTCATTGAAAAACTGTGACATTATCTTCTATAAGCCCAAACTTGAGTAAACATTGAAGATTTTTAGCGTTTTGGCTGAGTTTGTGCTTTGGGAGTTGTCTATTGTTTTTAGTCTGTCATTATACAGCATTCTTGTTCAGCACGCGTGCAAAGACCGCGCTTGGCTGACTTCCGAATGCTCACCGAGATATAATAATTTTGGTACAGTGAGACAGGCCATCGCGTGATACATAGAGGTTTAAGTCACAATTTTTAATCAATTCTCGTGCTTCTTGTGCCTTTGCAAAAAAATCAAGAAGTGCTACACACTAAATCTACTTACTATTAAAAAAATATCATTTTTTCATAGGTTTAATGCAAACCAATAATTAAACCAAATCGTGACGGGAATATCTCGGGGAAGTGCAAAGCGATTTGGAGAATTGTGCGTACCTCTGAAAAAATCCTGGCTACGCCCATGGTCTGTCAGTCTTCTTCTCCTGATTTTCACAATTTTTATCAGTGTGTAGAAAATAGAATTGCGATTTTTTTATTGCAGCAAATAAGAGTTTTCGTGGTAGAAATAAGACTCTCATCAAACGTTCAACTTGATGTTGCCTCTGTGGTAGATCCTCTTGTGCTGGTGAACCTTTTCAAACACGCGCCATGTTGGATTAATATTATTGTTACTGACAATTTCACTCAAAAATGTGTCCTTTACCAGCCAGAATAAATTACGCAAACTATGTATACCAGCTTCTATCTTAAGACATGCTCTTACCGGATGGTGTATTTAAAGTCTTATTCAAGAAGCGTTGTCAATCTGTTTTGTGTGTTATCTCAGAGTCTTTTTTGTTTGTTTGTTTTAATTTATACCGTTTCGCAAAAAGTTTTTAAGGTTCATTTCAGGCGACGTTCCTCGAAAGTCGTTTTCAGCACTGGCAGTACCATGGAGTTGGTAGTGTGTCTTTCCTTGCTGAAAAGCCCGAAAAATGGTAGTTTTTGAAAATATAAAGTACGCCTTCCCTGGATACTTTACAGCGTCGAGGAGCTTTTATATTCGTCAGCAGTTTTCTGAATTACACAAACATTATACTGCCTACAGGGTTACTTGTTATCAAAAGCCCATAACCTGCTCCTGTCGTTGTGAATTTCCTCAAGATCGAAAATTTCAGTAAGAACCGAAAACAACAGCTTAAAGGAGGCACACACCTTGAAGGGGCTTCTGATTGAGCTAAACTGTCATTGATGCACGGTGCAATTAGTTAGACCTGTTACTATCGCCTGCGCAACCACAGGAACAAGTCCAGCCATTTGGGCCCGGGGGTGGGGGTAGGGGGCGGGGCAAATCGAAAATAACTTCTCTTTGTTTTTGTGAAGTACATCATTTCTCGCACGGTTGACAAGGTGGCGGCGGACTCCGTAACTGTGGAAAGGTCCTTGTGAAACATGTCCCGGCCACATACAGGGCATCACGAAATTGACGTCAACACCTTGAATCAACTCCATGAACAGGGAGAGGCGATAAGTCCCATCTTAAAAGATGCTTGATGTCTAGACGTGAATAGTCTGTCCACAGTCATTTTTCCTTTTGTATTTCGGGACCATTTGACAACGCACGAGTGAACTGGAGCGCAGTAACGAGTCCTAGCCCCACCCCGTTGCCCTTGCGGTTAATAAATCATCGCGTTTTTCATTTTTTATGCGCGTTTCAGAATCTCCAAAGGGAATATAGAGGGTAATTTACAGTTTCAGTTTATTTTACCGACAAAAAAAGAACAAAACAAAGCAAAAGACAAGTATACAGAAATACGCAGAAGCAATGTGGTGAGGAAGCCCGAAAAGAAACCATAAGGTCATCCCCCTTTTCGTTCGTTTAGAGTCGAATAGGTTTCCTGGTTTTGGGTGGGTCGGTCGGTGTGGTGAAAAAAAAAAATCACAATAAATCTGAGAAGAGGAGGCCTGAAACACCAGCACCATTGCCGTGGAGCCTGAAAACAATATGACATAGTCCCCAAATCGACACAAACTCAATATGGCGTAAATATGATGGTCAATTTCATTAAAAAAGGTCCAAAAAGGGTAAAAAGCAAAAAGGATACACCACCGAACGTTTTATGCCTGGAAATGCTGTTATAATGCTCATTTGTAGATTTAAAAAATAGGCCGCGTTTTTTTTTTTTT
>OZ037999.1:22723513-22728513 GCA_964035705.1 Porites rus | reverse complement strand
TTCATGTGCCAATTTTGTGGATCAAACAAAGATCACGTAATGTAAATGCAGAAAACCTTACTTTTATCATTAGCATGGTAGGGTCGATGTTTGGTTATTGCCCTACATACTCACGTGACTAACAAGTCAGGAGCATACCAAGTGACTCACGACATCTTTTCTATGATCGCAATACATTCAGCATTACTGGGACCACAGGCGCCACAAACCAAGTTTGAATATGTGCGAGATGCTATACAAACATACAACAAAGACTTGCACCGTAAAACACTTATACCAGGAATTTCTTTTCCGGCGCGTTACGCGTCACGCACTTCCGGAATGTGATCTTCCCTCGTGTTGACAGATTGAAAACATATACAAAACTTAACTTCGATTCTGCCGTGATGCAGAATTTAGGTAGCGGTACTGTGACCCCGTCTAGCATTTAAGTTCAGGTAAGTAAATAACTTTTCCCTGATTTTAAGATTTCAATACGATTAGAACTATAGCAAGCGAGTATTTCGACAATATTCCCGTCCACTAACTGTGATTTGAAACTATTTGAACTGCGTATTCGTCTCTTTATCGCAAAAATCAGTTGAAAGGAATCATGTTAAACCGAACAGAAACGCCGAAATATAATCTGAAACCGTTAAAACTCTGATTAGGGTTTAAATGTCGAAGTAACTTAATTATCTTTGAGAAGGATTAATATTCCAAGCGTCGAAACTTGCTTGTTGCACGCGCTTTCCTGGTCACAAAATGATGAGTGTACCACATGGCCACTGTAAATTTTGATCGTATCATTCCAAAATTTTGTTCTGAATTTCCAAATCCCATTTGCAATTTTAGCTTTTATTTCGGTTTTTTTTTTTAAGTTTTTAATTTGTTTTTCATGAATATTTTCTGGTCTTAAATTCTCCAATTAGGTTTTCTTGAATTCGTGATCGACCTTCCCTGTGTTGCCTCAACGCCCGGTCTTTTCCTGCATTTCTGTTGATATGTTGTCAGCTTCCTGTATTTAGTCTTTTTCATTCCGTAAATATCTTGCCTCGTTTGGATTTTCGCATTTTGCAATCTGTAATTTTGTTGCCTCGATTTCATGTTCCTTGTTTTTTATATATTCCGTCTTTTGTTTTTGCCCCATGGGGTAAGAATTTTTGGTACAAACCTACATCGATTCGAGAAATTTGGTTTGTGACGTCAGCGCCATCGTCAGCATAGACTTTGGAAGAAAGAGACATACCAAAAATCTTACCTTGGAGGGAAATTGCGTGCTTTTTGTCGGTTGCATCTTATCGCTAAATGAAGTTGCTTTATCTATGTTATCTCGGATTTGTTCTGTCGAATGACCATGCTCTATTTCTGTATTTTTTTTTTAAAGTTGCCTCGATTTAAAGTCTGGTGCAGTCATGGCTCAATGGCGGGAAAAGGTCACATGACCTAAAAGGCGGGAAAATTGGGAGTTTCATTCCGAATCATCTGGCATTATGGCGGATCTGGTTCAATTGAATTATGAAGGCAAAAGTGTGGGATTGACACCAATGAATCTAAGCAAAACAACAATTGCCCGATTTTTTAGGGTGCATGAAGACGGTTTGCACCTTAAAATCGTAAAAAACGGCAAGTGCGAAAATGTATGGCCGCTATCGAACGGCAAGTTTTTATTGCCAAAGGGAACAAAAATTGCACATGTGGAATAAGTGTCACACATGGCCATTCCTTGTATGCTTTTATTCCATTTGCTTTTTTATTTATGGTATTTAGCATTCTAGAGTTATGGTACCTTGATTCTATGCTGGTTGTTCATTTACCGTCTTTGCATTCTGCATTCAGGAATTATGTTGCCTCGATTTCATGATTCTAGTCCTGATTTAAGACATTTAGCATTCCGCGTTTTGGAATTATGTTGCCTCGATTCCATGTTCCTTGTTTCATTTGCGGTATTTGAATTCTGCATCCCCCATTCTGGAATTATGTTGCCTCGATTCTATGTTCCTTTTTCTTTTTACGGTATGTGCATTCTGAATTATGGAATTATGCTGCCTCGATTTCATGATTCTAATTATATTTGCGACAATTGCATTCTGCATTTTGGAATTATTTTGCCTCGATTCCATGTTCCTTCTTCATTTATGGTATTTAAAATTCTGCATTCCTCATTCCGGAATTATGTTGCCTCGATTCTATGTTCCTTTTTTTTCTCGGTATGTGCATTCTGGAATTATGTCGCCTCGATTCCATAATCACTGATTATTTAGGCACCGTATTTGGAATTCAACGTATTTACTACACGGTAATTATGTTGCCTTGACTCCATAGAGTTAGAACGAGGCGGCCTGGAAATAGCTTGTGAGCGAGGCTAAAGAGTGAGAAACTGGAACCGATAAGCAAAATTATTTGAAAAAAGTCACCTTCAAAACTTAGTGGACGAGGCGCTTAGACGAGAGCTTGTTGAACGAGGGTTTTCGTACAAATCCATTAGTGAAAGACTCCGAGTTCTCTTTCCTGGTAAGAGTTATATCTCTTTGCATTACCTTTCTATCTAACTTTCTGGCTTGATGTTTCCTCCGACAGAGTCACGCGGGCTTAGCACTAGTTATTGGTGGGCTAAAAACTCAGCTGCGGCCATTAATTGATGGGCGAGGAATTGGATGCGAGGTTGCTCTTATGATTATAAAAATAAGAAAGTGAAATGCAAAATAAGTTTAAGTTAAGTCAAAATTTTCTAGCGTAAGCGATCAAATCGCGCTTTTAAAATATTTCGTTCTTTATAAAGTACCGAAATAAAACATTGAAGAAAAAAATAAATCGAAAACACAAAAGAACGTGCATACGTACCGAGCACCAAATGTTGCCTGAAAATTATCATCATCATCCTCTTGTAAATCTTGATCTTCAGCAGGAAAGGTAACCACATGTGCAATTTTTGTTCCCGTTGGCAATAAAAACTTGCCGTTCGATAGCGGCCATAGATTTTCGCACTTGCCGTTTTTTACGATTTTAAGTACAAACCGTCTTCACGGCACCCTAAAAAATCGAGCAATTGTTGTTTTGCTAAGATTCATCGGTGTCAATCCCACACTTTTGCCATCTTAATCCAATTGAACAAGATCCGCTATAATGTCAGATGATTCGGAATGAAACTCCCAATTTTCCGGCCTTTTTAGGTCATGTGACCTTTTCCCGCCATTGAGCCATGACTGCACCAGACTTTAAATCGAGGCAACTTTAAAAAAAAATACAGAAATAGAGTATGGACACTCGACAGGACAAATCCGAGATAACATAGATAAAGCAACTTTATTTAGCGATAAGATGCAACCGACAAAAAGCACGCAATTTCCCTCCAATGAAAGATTTTTGGTATGTCCCTTTCTTCCAGAGTCTATGCGGAAGATGGCGCAGACGTCACAAACCAAATTTCTCGAATCGATGTAGGTTTGTACCAAAAATTCTTACCCCATGGGGCAAAAGCAAAAGACGGAATATATAAAAAACAAGGAACATGAAATCGAGGCAACAAAATTACAGATTGCAAAATGCGAAAATTCAAACGAGGCAAGACATTTACGGAACGAAAAAGACTAAATATACAGGAAGCTAACAACATATCAACAGAAATGCAGGAAAACACCGGGAGTTGAGGCAACACACGGAAGGTCGATCACGAATTCAAGAAAACCTAATTGGAGAATTTAAGACCAGAAAATATTCATGAAAAACAAATTAAAAATTAAAAACGAAATAAAAGCTAAAATTGCAAATGGTATTTGGAAATTCAGAACAAAATTTTGGAATGATAGCATCGAAATTTACAGTGGCCATGTGGTACACTCATCATGTGGTTGCCTTTCCTGCTGAAGATCAAGATTTACAAGAGGATGATGATGATGATTTTCAGGCAACATTTGGTGCTCGGTACGTATGCACGTTCTTTTGTGTTTGCGATTTATTTTTTTCTTCAATGTTTTATTTCGGTACTTTATAAAGAAGGAAATATTTTAAAAGCGCGATTTGATTGCTTACGCTAGAAAATTTTGACTTAACTTAAACTTAATTTGCATTTCACTTTCTTATTTTTATAATCATAAGAGCAACCTCGCATCCAATTGCTCGCCCATCGATTAGCGGCCGCAGCCGAGTTCTTAGCCCACCAGTAACTAGTGCTAAGCGCGCGTGGATTTGTAGGAAAACCCTCTTTCAACAAGCTCTCGTATAAATGCCTCGTCTACTAAGTCCGCTAAACTCATTTTGAAGGTGACTTTTTTCAAATAATTCTGCTTGTCGGTTCCAGTTTCTCACGCTTTCGCCTCGCCAGCAAGCTATTTCCAGGCCGCCTCGTTCTAACTCTATGAAATCGAGGCAACATAAATACCGTGTAGTAAAAATACGGTGCGTAAATAATCAGTTATTATGGAATCGAGGCGACATAATTCCAGAATGTACTTACCGTGAAAAAAAAGGAACATACAATCGAGGCAACATAATTCCAGAATGGGGAATGCAGAATTTTAAATACCGTAAATGAAAGAAGGAACATGGAATCGAGGCAACATAATTCCAAAATGCAGAATGCAAATTTCGTAAATGAAACTAGAATCATGAAATCGAGGCAGCATAATTCCAGAATTCAGAATGCACATACCGTAAAAAGAAAAAGGAACATAGAATCGAGGCAACATAATTCCAGAATGCAGAATGCCAAACGTCGTAAATAAAACTAGAATCATGAAATCGAGGCAACATAATTCCTGAGAGCATAGAATCAAGGCACCATAACTCTAATAAATATGCTAAATACCATAAATAAAAAAACAAATGGAATAAAAGCATACAAGGGATGGCCATGTGTGACACTTATTCAAAATACCCTTCAGGTTTTGGTCTCTCGACGGTGCGCATTTGGAATGCCGCCAGAAATATTTTAACACAAACAACAGCAAATGATATACTTCAATACAGTTCTTGTTTCATATTGAAATTCCGTGTACCAACTGGGTTTTTACGACGGTGAA
>OZ037999.1:22716013-22721013 GCA_964035705.1 Porites rus | reverse complement strand
TAAAATCTATCACATTTGGTCCCAAGAGCCGGATTTGGAGTCAGAACTAGCTGAATTATGCCTGGAAAACTAGCGAAGAACCTGAAAATACGTGCGGCGCATCGTTTACACGCAAGGAAAATTCTTTCATCAGTCGATGAACTTCTCATGGATTACGATGGGTCTGATACCACTAAAGACAAGATAAAACGGATAACTATTACGCTCAATGAAAAATTAGCGACCTTAAAGGCCTTGGACGAAACGATTTTGGCCGCAATCGACGAAGGAAATTTAGAACCGGAGATAGAGGAATCTGAAGAGTTTCGCGCGCGAATTCATGGCGCCCTTGTCAAGTTTCAGAAATGTGAAAATTCTCATGGCAAACAAGAATCGCCTCAAGGAAGTCAAGGTGGGTCTGTTCCATCTAGTTCTAGTAACGGTGCGAAGCTACCAAAACTACACATAAAAAGATTTGCTGGCGACCCAAAAAACTGGCAAACATTTTGGGATTCGTTCTCGTCTGCGGTACATAAGAACGCTTCGCTAACTAATGTTGACAAGTTTAATTATCTGCGAAGTCTATTAGATGGCCCAGCTCTAAATTCTATCACTGGATTACCATTAACTGAACTGAACTATAAGGAGGCTATTGAAATCTTAACCGATAGATTTGGAAACAAGCAGATAATTATTAGCGCTCACATGGAGACCTTACTCAAATTACAGCCTGTGAATGCCATGTCTAACGTTAAGGGAATCCGAGCTGTTCTCGATAATTTGGAAATTCAGGTTAGAGGTTTACAAGCACTGGGAATTGATTCTGCACAGTATGGAGCTCTTTTGATTCCTATATTCATGGAGAAGTTGCCCGAAGAATTGCGATTGATTGTCAGCAGGGAACATAAGGATAACTGGGAGCTAACTTCTGTAATAAAAGCTGTCAAAAATGAAGTGGAGGCCCGTGAAAGGTGTGGTATGAATACATCTGTGGAGAAAAAATCCCCATTAAAGAAATCGTTTAACCCTGGCAATGAATCAACTGCGAGTGCATTGTTGAGCGGAAATCGTGGGGAGTTAAACTGTTTGTTTTGCAAAGGAAATCACCGAGGGTCTGAGTGCCAAGTTGTAACAAATATTGATGAAAGAAGAGAAATTTTGAAGAAACAAGGGAGGTGTTTCAATTGCCTGCGCCGTGGGGGGCACCTAGCCCGTAACTGTGACACCAAAATTCAGTGCTTCAAGTGTAGTGGTCGTCACCATTTGGCAGTTTGTAATAGTGGTATGGCAGACAGCAGTAATATTCCTTCTGGGGCAACAGCCTCACCTGCATTGCATATTGGTTCTGGGATGCATGTTTTCTTACAAACTGCTCAAGTAAATGTCTCAATCCCGGGAAAGGAACTCTCTAATAGTCTCACTGTACGTGCAATTTTTGATACTGGAGCCCAGCGATCGTATATCAACCAAAAGGTAGTAAATACCTTGAAATTGAAAACTGTCAGGACAGAGAGACTGAAAATTGCAACATTTGGGGATCAGAACCAAGAGCTGGAAGCTGTCAACCTGGTCGAACTTTCTTTAACCAAATCAGGAACAGACTTTAAAACAACATTGAATGCTTTTGCAGTCCCTCACATTTGTAATGATTTACAAGGTCAAGATTTGGAATGGGTTAAAGAAAGATATCCCAGCTTAAAAAACATTGAATTTGCTGATGTGTGCCCTGCCAGCAATACAATGCAGATTGATTTGTTGATTGGTTCAGATTATATCTGGGATTTCTTTGATGGCAAGTCAGTAAGGGGGGAGGAGTCAGGTCAGGGTGGACCTGTGGCTGTTTCTACCAAGTTTGGATGGGTGTTGTCGGGTCCGGTGGAAAATCTCCCGAGGGAGAAACTTTCAAGTATTCAGTTTTCGTCGACTCACGTGTTGAGAACGGAGTCAACGGTTGTTGATGATACACTGCAAGGGGATTTGGATAGATTGTGGGATCTGGATTCTGTCGGCATTCGAGATAAGGATACTGTTCTTGAAGCCTTTGAAAAGAATTTGAGTTTTGAAGATGGCAAGTATCTGGTCCATCTACCTTGGAAGGAGCAACATGGGCTGTTGCCAGATAATTTTGAGAACTGTGTAGCAAGATTGAGCTCGCAGCTTAAACGTCTTAGAAAGGATCCAGAGATCTTGAAAGAATATGACTCCATCATACAAGATCAGTTGCAGAGTGGTATAATTGAGCAAGTAGACTGTGCCAAGCGTCCTGATGTTGGAAGGGTGCATTATTTACCGCATCATGGGGTGGTACGCCGGGATGCCCTTACAACCAAACTTCGTGTTGTTTTTGATGCGTCGTCAAGGCCCAGCAGTGATAGTCCAAGTCTTAACGAATGTCTTTACTCAGGACCAGCCTTAACTCCAACAATCTTCAATGTTCTCCTCCGGTTTAGAGAGAAAAGAATTGCACTTGTAGGAGACATTGAAAAAGCCTTTCTCAATGTGGGAGTTGCTGAAGAAGATCGTGATGTCCTGCGATTCCTTTGGGTGGACAGTTTAGAAGAAGAGAATCCCGGATTGATGTTATATAGGTTTTGTCGTGTGGTGTTTGGAGTCAATGCTAGCCCTTTTCTTTTGAATGCCACTTTGAAGTATCATATCAGTCAATACGAGGCTGACCCTGGGTTGGTTCAGAACTTGTTGAATTCATTTTATGTGGATGATTTGGTGACAGGAGAAAGGCGTGTTGAGGAGTGTCTGTCGCTTTATCAGAAGTCTAAGAAGTGCCTATTGGAAGGTGGGTTTAACTTGCGAAAGTGGATTTCAAATTCACCTAAATTGCTTGAATTGATTTGTGAGGACCAAGTTGGGACTGTCGGATCTTGTGCTGTAGTGGAGGATACAGAGTCTTATGCGAAAACTACTGTCAATCATTTGGAGAAGCTTGATATGAAGGATGAACACAAGGTACTTGGTCTTAATTGGAACTGTGTTACTGATGAGTTCATTTTTAAATTTGAAGCCTTACTGAGACTTTCAGAAGACTTGGAGCCGACCAGGAGAAACTTGTTAAAGGTTACTTCAAGTTTCTTTGACCCCCTTGGAGTACTCAGTCCAATACTGGTGGAAATGAAGATTTTGTTTCAGTCTCTTTGCCAGGAGAAGTTTGAATGGGATGCGCCACTCCCGGAGTCTGCCCGGAAGCAGTGGAACAGGTGGCTTCAGGACTTGAGAGAGGTGCAGCAAGTGTTAGTACCAAGGTGTGTGTATGCTGGATTAGAGGAAGGTGTTACGTCGTATGTTATTCATGGGTTTGGGGACGCTTCAGAAAAGGCTTATTGTGCTGTTGTTTACTTGGTTCTTGAAGTGAGTGGTGATTTTTTTCCAGTTTTGTTGTCATCCAAAACCAGAGTGGCACCGCTGACAAGGCAGTCTATCCCTAGACTCGAATTACTGTCTGGGGTCATCTTAGCAAGATTGGTGTCCTCAGTTAAAGAAGCCTTGGCGTCACAGATTACAATTGACAAGACACACTTGTGGTTAGACAGCAAGACTGCAATCTGCTGGATAAAGGGTTCGAAGGAGTGGAAGCAGTTTGTGCAAAATCGTGTGAATGAAATCTTGTCTTTGACCGAAGAGAGCATGTGGAACCATTGTCCTGGCATTGAGAACCCAGCAGATATAGGATCTCGTGGAGAAGGTGCGGCTAAGTTAAAGAGTAATGTGTTGTGGTGGAAGGGACCATCGTGGCTGTCGGAGCCCATGAGAAACTGGCCCAGTTCTGAGGAATGTCCAGAAACAATTGCTGAAGAGTGTTGCGTAGAGATGAAGAAAGGCCAAGCTATCGAAGCAGTTGGTGAAGCGGTATTGTTAACTACAAATGGAATACCCAATATGGACACTATTATTCCGATCACAGATTTTAGCTCCTGTAACAAGTTGTTTCGTATTACAGCCTTGGTGTTGCGCTTTGTGAGAAATTTAAAAATCAAGGCCAAGTTGCTAAAGGAAGGAACTGTTTACTTGGGAGAGGTTACTGCAGAAGAACTTGGAAATGCAGAAGTGAAGTGGTTAAGAAGTGTCCAGAAAGAATTGAAGTCCCAAGCAAATTACAGTCAGTTAGAGCGAGACTTTGGTTTGTACGAAGACAGTAGTGGAGTCCTAAGATGTAAGGGGAGAATTGCTAATGCTGATGTACCACATGAGACGAAGTTCCCAGCCTTACTACCAAAGAATCATTATCTTTCAACTCTGTTGGTGAGAGATGCTCATGAAAGGGTGCATCACAATCGGGTAGAAGCTACGCTAGCCCAGCTGAGAACCAGATTTTGGATTGTCAAGGGACGACAGTTTGTTAAAAGAACACTGGCTAGCTGTACAGTTTGTCGCAGATATGAAGGGAAGAGTTACAGAGTGCCTCCTCAAAGTGACCTACCCGAGTGTAGATTGAGCCAGAAACCTGCCTTTACTTATGTCGGAGTAGATTATGCTGGACCTTTGTACATTAAGGTGTCAGGACAGTCTGCGTTACAGAAGGTCTATGTTCTCCTGTTTACTTGCTGTTCTGTGAGAGCAGTACATTTGGAGCTTGCTACGGACCTGTCGGTTGATGTATTCATCCGTTGCCTGAGGAGATTCGCAGCTAGAAGAGGTTTACCAGAACTGATTATCTCGGACAATGCCAAAACGTTTAAGGCTGCAGATAAAATTTTGAGCAAGTTATTTTCTTACCCAAGAGTCAAGAAATTCCTGGCCAGTAAAAGAATTGACTGGAGATTTAATGTGGACAGAGCGCCCTGGTGGGGTGGCTTTTTTGAGCGATTGATTCAGAATACAAAGAGATGTTTGCGGAAGACACTTAGGAACGCTAAGTTAAACTATGACGAATTGCACACTGTTCTCGTCGAGGTTGAGGGAACTCTCAACTCTAGACCCTTGACTTACGTATCGTCAGATGATCCTGAAGAACCATTGACACCAAGTCACTTGATGTATGGAAGACGAATATTATCACTGCCGGAGGT
>OZ037999.1:22681013-22711013 GCA_964035705.1 Porites rus | reverse complement strand
TCCGAATTTGTGACAAAGGAACTAGCGTTCCATTTTGCGCAAAGTGTAAAAAGGAATAGGGAACAATAGTTCCTATTTATCGTAGGCTATCTGAAACTACTGTCCATCACCTCCGCTATACAAATTTATCAAAACATTTATCCGTCAACAATCAAGTTAACTACGAGACTTGCCCGCTGCATGCTTAACCTCGTTTGGGCTTGCCTGCGCAAGTTCAGGCTCGTGTCTTTGTTCCTTTTGATTAATTCTGTACCAAATACGGACAAGAAAACAATGGGACAAGGGGCAAGAATGACCAAGTGTGGGCAGAGATGGGCTAACAAATATCTCATTTGCGAATAGGATGATCTCTTGGGGACCCTTTTGCTAGTATAAGTGCATGCATACTTTCGATTTCAAGCTAATGCTTAAGATGAACAAACGAGGCAAGGATGTCAACTGGTCAAAGTTAGCAAATGCATCGCCTAAACCAAAGAGACTTCGCCTAGAAGACGATGACTGTGATGGTCTTTTTCACTGCCCAGTGCAAATTTGTAAGCACGATGGATTCACTACGCAAAGAGGCTGTAGAAAACACGTAAAGAACAAACACAGTTGGTACTGTTACTTCGACGAAAAGCCAGACAGTGCTCAAATCGATACGCTAAAAGTCGATGAAACCAACAAATGTGAAGCCAGTGATCAGAAGATTATACCACGTAAAAGCAGGGCAACTGCTTCTTTTGATCCTACAAACAGCATTGCCAAGAACTTTTTTTCGTGGCTAACTGGCAGTGGTGGGGGCTGTAAAAGTGATCGACAAGCACAACAGATCGTAAGCAAGTGCTTAAAGTTTATCAAGTTTTGTTGCGAAGACGAAGAGGAGCTCACTTTGACATTGTGGACTTTAGTTTATGTTCACCGAATCTCCTGTTCAAGTTTGTTGATACGATGCAGGATGATTGGAATCTGGGACACGCGGGACGCATAGGCTACTTGGATGCCATTGCAGAATTGGTGTGTATTGGTGAAATAGTTTGAAGGTTATAAAACGGGACAAAAATGCGCTCTTTTGGCGGGCGACACTTAAAAGCTAGTAGTGATCGTAAAACAACACATGTTTAAGCACAAACAATTTTTATTTGGACTTGATCACGAGCAAATGAATCATCTTGCACAGGCAGTTGATCATGAGCACGTAGGACATCTAACTGACGATAGGTTAAACTCGAGTTAAACTGAAGGACCTACGAATAAAGGGCAATAATGCAAAATACAATGTTCTGTTCTCGTCCACTCTGAGCGCAGACCTACTTCTGGCTGGAAACGTACTTGAGGATTGTGTTCTCACTGTTGCTGCAGCCCCTGTCCTTCTGGCTCTTTGCACGGACTCGCCCTTCCTGTTTTCTTGCCCTCTTCGTCCCTTTCTGGAGTTGCTGCTCGCCCTGACAGGTCCTCAAAAACTCTAAGTGGTTCGTCTGCCAGCTAGGAACCTGGGTAAATACCTCATCGGCGCTGTCGTCAACGGTACCCGCTTCGGCTTCTGCCACACCTTGCTCTTCTGTCGGTCTTGGCAAGGGTTCCGTCACATTTTTTACCATGAGCTGGTCTGCTTCGCGCAGTATTCCCAGCTCCACGAAGACTCTCCTACGTTCCGCCACCGCTTCCTCCGTGTTAAAGGTCCAAAGATTCTGATGGTGGAGCTTCAGCTTGTCGGATAGGACCTCCTGGTACGCCATCAGGCTACTTCGCATGTATGGATCGTCTGTACTTTTCTATACACCCGTCAAGTTCCTTCTCCGTGGAACGCAACCAAGAACTAGCAAGACTAAACGTGCCTTCTCGCGGCGCTGCTGTACCAGGTGTTCTCTCTGTGCTCTGCGATTCTTTTCGAGATCAAGAACAATTGGAGTGGGCACCTCCTCGCCCGGGTCTAACGGAAGCAACTCTGCGTTCTGGGTGCTCACTCCGTTCTTCCTCAGCATGGATTTTCGCCTCAGGTGCTGCTGTCGTTTTCTCTTCTCTACCTCGGCTCGTTTCCTCTCCTCCTCCATCAGCTTGTGCTGCACTTGCCTGTGTCGTAGACTCTGGGTGCGATTTGCTTACGGCTTCCCTCAACAAATCGCGGCGGTCGATCGAGGTGCTACTTACACCATCTTCATCGCAATTGTCCTCTTCTTCGTCTGTCGAAAGTGCAATGTTAATCTCGCCAGTGGCCAGCGGATTCGCAAGTGACAGCGACCTAAGTGCTTCCTTTTCCGTCTCCTTCAAAAGACCTTCCTCGTCATCTACGTCGTTGTCATCGTCGCTCTCGGTATCGGTTTCGTCCTCGCTGTCATCGTCACATGTTTTTGCCTTTTCAGCAGCCCAAACAACGCATTCCATGGCGTGCTTTTTGAGCCACGCTGCCGCCTTTCGTTTGGGATTCGGGAGGCTCTTGAACTGATACGTGCGCAGACGTCTATCCATTGCTGGCTGGTCGGCGGGACCGAAATCAAGCTTACGCTGCGCAGTCACTAACATCGGGCAGCTGTTAAGGAATGCTTTCGCCGTCTGATACTTAACGTCGTGAGCGGTATATCCTCTTTGCGTTAGGATTTTCCAGTCAGCGACGTCGAGTGTTTTCTCGTCTGCTTCATCGATGAATATGACTTCTGTAAATGGGGTGATCATGGCCTTATTGAACGCCCGTTGCTTCGTGACGGTGGCGATGTTGCCATGGTGTACGAGCCCTTGTATCGGCAAAAACAAACTTGTTTTTCCGCTATTCGCATCTCCAAGGAGACAGGGTACTTTATCTTTGTGCTGCTTCCCGTTGTAGTTTAGAAGTTTTAGGAAATCACCGCAGAATGTTGAAACTTCATTTTCAGACAGGCTATTCTCTAGGATTTCCCGAAAATGATTTGGATCAGCATGTTTAGATGGATCATATGCGCAAAATGCCCTGGGAGATACTTTTCCAATTTGGCGCTCTTCAATGGCATTCTCTTTGAATGCACGATCTTTGAGGGACCAGCAAACCCCATCGTTGACTTCTATCAGGTCGTAACTTATGACCAGAGGATGAAACAGTTCACAGTTTGGGTCTGACAACAGTTCAATTATCCTCTTCATGTATTGGATAAGTCGCGATTTAAATTGCTCATTAGTGGCGAGAGTGTTGATGAAATTCCTTGCTTCGCACTTGTAAACGTATGTGTAAATTGCCCTTGGATCCTTCTTGCACACTTTGCCTCGATAGCTGGCGTATTGTAACTTTTGCATTGCGATGGTGATGTCGTTGACGAGAATCGTGAGTTTATCTGATAAATTTTTCTCTTCGCGTTCAGAAACCGGCAGCGTCGTGTCGCGTTTAAAGCCAAACTTGTCAATTTGTAGCTTAGCTTCCATCATCTTTTCTAGAGCCTTTGATAATGGCTGTTGAAAACTTGGGTTCGCGATAGTGACACGAACGACATTTTCTGTCCCACAGCCTTCCAATTCTTGTGGTTGCGATGTTGCGAGTAAGCTTGATAATTCCTCACGATATTGTGCTCGTATGATGCTGTCAAGAGGTCTTGCATATAGGGATTTTTATGGTCTTTAAGTAGATTGTACAGTTCTCTAATGGCAATACACTCTTTTCCATCTTGAAATTGCAACTGGTAAAGTAAAAACTCAAATTTAGTGAACGGATTTTTTTTGGAATTGTCATCGCTAACTATGTCGTATAATTCGTAACTCATCCCCGTAACAGCTTGACTCTGATCTTTCTATCAGCTGTAAGGTATTACATAAGTTGTACAGAATAAACCTGCTCAATTATAAAAGTATCTATTAGTAAGCTTTAACTTGCCAAGAATACGTCCCATACCTGTTTTGCTGTGACACCCATTCCACACTCGAGCAGGGTTCGATGAACCACCAAGGGATTTGCAGGGGCTCCATTGGGTGACGTGAGGGCAATCAAATAGGTCAGCGATGGCCAAAGCAATTTATTCACACGAGTTCGACTGCCATCAAGCCATTGTTCGGAAGACGTGCTTGGCACAGGACTTGGTTCGGGTTCTTCTTCGCTTTCCTCGCTTTCCTCGCTTTCCTCTTGTACGTTTCCCTTCTTTTTCTCGTGTGTAGATATCGCACTGAAAAAAAGGCTGCATTCGGAATACCTGAAAATAGACAAGATTCGTTTTAATTTTTTTTGGCAAACCAATAATTAGCATGAAATTTGATGAAAGCTAACCTGAAAGGGCTCTGTCACACAGATCTCGCTTTTTGCAGATGTTGTTCCACGATTTGGCAAGCTCCTTTTCGCTTACGTTCCAGACACATTTCGCGCTCACAATGCTACATTGGCCGGCGATTACGGGACTCATGTAACCCAACGTTGCTCCTTTAATTCCCTCGCTGTTAAGTTGTTTGCACGGTCCTGTGGCTCGACGCATCTTCGTCAAATGTGCAGTGATAAATGAGGCTCAAACGGCTGCTTATATAGCGGTCTTCGACTTGTGAAGTTGATAAGAATAAATATGAAGAAATGTCACTCGCTGTTTTTGACACTGTTACAGTTTCAACCATAATGGTCAACTAATTGCAAGCAAACCTGGCCTTTATTATGGAATTTATGTCGCAGTTTTCTCGCAGTTTTTGTCCCTAGGGTTGATAGGTTTTTAAGGAAAACAAGTGGACAGAAACTAGCGATAATTGGAACACAAAACGGTTACTTCAGAGTTACGTAGTTCTGCGTTCTTCTGTGTTACTCAAAACGTATCTGGTTTAACCAACTAAATTTTGTAAAGAGTGCTGTTAATTGGGCATGGAAAATTATTGTTCCAAACCTAACGTGGTTTCAACATTCATACTATTGATAGGCGGCTTTGTCTTATCACTGAGAGAAACACAAACGGAACAGATTTGACTCGTTAACGTTGTAAAGAACGTTGGCGATAATTGTGAAATTTCGTTCGCAGTTTTTTCACAGTTTTTGTCCCCAAGGCTCATAGGTTTTTAAGGAAAAACAAGTGGACAGAAACTAGTGATAATTGCAACACAAAATGGTTACTACAAAGTGACGTAATGCTGAATTCTTCTGCGTAACTCGAAACTTCCCTGATGAGAACAACTGAATTTTGCAAAAAAAAGTGTTCAAAATTGGACATGGGAAACTATTGTTTGAAAATTAACTTAATTAAACTATTCATACTTTTGTACGGCTTGCTTATTGTTGATAGAAAAACAAATGAAACAGATTTGAGTTGTAAACGATTGTCATGTACTTTGTGCTATTCCGAGTTTCCTGAAAAGTCTGAACAAAAGGTGCTCAAACTGATCAAATGTAATACATTTCTTTTACCTCAAACATCTTCTCAAACAAGGACGGGAAAGATGGATCTGATCCCCGCTAAATCCGTGAAATCCGTCTTTCCCGTTGACTTTAATAAGTTTACATTGAAGAGCACTTACAGTGCTGTTAAGTGAATCAATTGTAATATATTAGCTTAGGAAACATCTTCTCAACGCTTTCGCGGAAAAACATCTAGATATATTTGCAGTTTTTAGCAAAGGAACTGAGAATGTGCTTTTTAGCTTTTTCCTGCATAAAACTGCTAAGAGATATAGTTTTAGAAAGATCTTCGCAGTACTTAGTATTATTTTAAGGCTTCAAAAAAAGGGAACTGAATTTTTGGGAAACGATCACGATCATGCATGATGATTATGACGACGACGACGACGACGACGACGATGATGATGATGGTGATGATGTTGATGATAAGATGATGATGAATTGAGTACAGATCTTAATTAATAGTAGAAAATGGCTGCCTACTTCCAGCTAGAGTTGAAAACAGGGTGGAGAAAAGTGAAGGCGAAATAAAGGCATAAAAGTCAGGTATAACTGATCCAGAGATTCAGAACTATCAAGGTTGTACCTATTGTGAATAGTGCATTACGAACTCTTCGAAAAGGCTTTGCCAAGTGGTCGACAGTCCAGGAAATGGACTATCAAGTAGACTTATTACAACGAACCTGTATCATTGGGATCTGCTAGGACTCTGAAGTACCTTCTTCCTGTCAGTAATATTAAGACCCTGATCCGGAATCGAAACGACGACCTACTACCCTGCATACCAGCGGACAAACACTTAAGCGAGTCCTGCCCCGATTTAAGTACAATGGACGTATCCTTAATGAGAGGTTTAACTGTAGTTATATTCAGAAATCATCAGTGACATTTTTGTAGGGTGGCCTAAGTAGCCTATATAACAAGGTGCAGGATGCATAGAGAAGCAGTTATCAAGAAGGTTTTTGTTCACTTGAGACTTGTGAAGCATTTTTGACAGAAGGTTAATTGTAGCAGCTTTGTATAGCAACAAAATTAAAGGAGGTGCAATTTTAAAATCCCGACCCT
This sequence comes from Porites rus, assembly GCA_964035705.1. Lineage (NCBI taxonomy): Eukaryota > Metazoa > Cnidaria > Anthozoa > Scleractinia > Poritidae > Porites > Porites rus. The sequence goes on along the minus strand of OZ037999.1, from coordinate 22,704,646 downwards.
CTAATAACAGACCTTTAGATTCGACGAAGGTGAGATTAGACCTGAGTTTTTTTACGTATCCTCAAAATATAGACACCGTTCCATTTTACTTTTTTTTCCACCAGAAAGGTTAACACGTTATTTTTAATGATGGAGGTTAAGCCAGATGATGAAACTTCCAACATTTGGTGACTTGTTTCCGTCACTACGACATTCTTGCTGGAGCCCTTAGTAGAATATCAAGGGCTATCACGTTTTCCCGCCAAATGATGCTGGTTCACGTGCATTCTCTACTTAGCATTGTGAAAATCTCATTCTCGTATAGTAGTCTTTCTCGTCTAAGAATCTAAAGGTCTCTATTATTTGTTATTTTTTAACTTCGCTGTAACTTACGAGGACACAGAAAGACTGCTTGGTCTAAGACACTATCATCCAGGTCAGTGAAACCTTTCACCATCCTAATATAATTCGGGTCTGATACGTATCTGATGAGTGCTATAGGATCAGCTGCACCAATTCCCATTGCCATAACCTCGATACCCCTTGCTTGCATTGTAGCTGACACCTGCTCTGGTCTTGGTTCAGTACGGCTACTGATAATGGTTTGTCTTCCATCCGTGATGAGCAAAGCAATCTTGGAAAAACAATTACATATACAAAAAGAGGTTTACCGTATTTTCTTGAATAAGCATTGTACCCTTCCAGTAACACATTTTGATATATGAACATTTCTGTTCTCCCCAATCTTTCTAAGTGACAAAATCAACGATGGCGTCCATGGCATCATGATTATAAAACAAGCAGGTTTCGCTCGCCCAAAAAATACACCTGCAAAACAGGCTAAAAGCAAGATTGCTTAACACTGAAAGATCGACCAGCTTGTATTACACTCCTCAAACAATTGGAATTAAAGTCAACATAACTTCTTTGACAGATGGTCAAAACACGGTTGATCAGATTGCATTCTGTGGATTCCATTCAGACGAATGCTGGCTACATACATGTGACGCATGCGTAATAACCACCTAGAGAATAGGATTGCGGGCTCCTCTTGTCGCCCGCAATAAATCTGCGTCCGTTCGACGTCACGATCAGCAGGGAATTAAGGTTGAATTCCACTGACGCGTTTTTGGCTACGCACGTTAACGCACGTAAATTTTAATCACGTAAATGAAATAGAGGTAAGACATAAAGTGTTGGGATTAAACGTTGAGTTGAGCGAGGTTCTACTTTTATGCTTACGTGCGACCTTTCATACATTGCCTGTATTTTGTTTGCGAACGTAAATTTTACCCACGTACGCACGTAAAAATTACGCGACAGTGGAAATCAACCCTTAAAGTCGTTCCTAGGATATATCTTTCTCTCTGCGAACGGAAAAGAAACGTTCTGGAAACGACATAGAGCAACTAAGTGTGACGTCACAAAAATTCAAATTTGTGAAAGCATAATGATAGACATATTGAGAAAGCACAGGATGAAAAAAGTCCCCTTGTCTAAAACCAACCTCAGTTAGTACAGATTGGTGGGGAGCTACAAGTGCCGTTATGCTCTGATGACTCCATACAGTTCCTTATAGAATTAGCTTGGATTGTAACGTTGAAGATTCGGGCCCCTTTTTGAGACGGATTTATATAAAGTCTTGGAGTATACGGTGCTTATATCTCCACAGGTGGCCCGAGCGTAATATGAACGTTTGTGATAATGGGAAATAGTTAAGCAGTACGTACTGAGTAGGAACCCTAAATCTTCTAAATAATACCGATCGTCTCGTCAGTATGTCCTATGATCTAAAAACGTATGGTTACTGAACCTTCTCATCCGCAGCCCCTGCTCTGTGGAACGAATTACCCCAGAATGAAAGGCGCTGCGGTTGTCTTAATCAATTTAAACGTTTAGTTAAATTTTATCTTTTTAAGAAGGCTTTTAATTTATAATCATTCTAGGATCATATTTCCTACATTTTCTTTTTATACGATTTTTATTTGATTTTATTCATATTTTTATTCATTTTAACAATTTTGTAAATTTTAATGCATAACTTAATTCTATTCTTTTTTTAACATTGCATTATTATTAATTTCTTTTTTAAAATCTGTTTTTATGAAAAGTTAATTGTTATTGTAAAGCGCCATTGGATAGCAATGGAAATGGCGCTATAGAAGTAATTGTTAATTGTTATTAAATAAAGGATGTGTATTTGAAATCTAAATACAAACAAAAAAAAGGTTAATGAACTAAAAGTGGTTAACATCATTAATTAAATTTAAAATATTGTTACCTGGTGTCGTTGCCCTTCTTTTTACGAAGTTTCAGCGCGATTTGGGTACTATAACATCATCTGACCTGGCAGTTTAATAGTAATAGAAAGGTAGGACAGAATCGCTCGATCGGCCTCCAAACCTGCTTCTCTTACTTACACTATCATGCGTAGTACGCTTGGGCCACATGTGATATCTCCCTATCAGGCCAATTTACACTAACAGGCTGTTTTTTGGCAAAGGGGCCTTTTTTATTTCGTTTTTTATGAAAATGCCAGCCAATTCTTATAATTTGCAAAGTTAAATTTTGGTGACGTCTCACTTCTCTTCCCTATTGGCAGAGTACCTTTCTAGCATCCGGCCGCATTCCAAACTGGGGCCTAAAAACTTCTCGATTAGCACACCGAAGACCTCTGTTAATGAATGTGCGTTCACCTGAACCTGGTCGAGGAATGGCTCTGATCTGGTTTAAAATAGAGTTCTCGTCGTAAGGTGTGTGATCAAAAATTCTAAAATCGAACACCTTGGTGGAAACGTCTCCAAAATAAACGACCGCAATATGGCTTCCTCCTGGCCGCATATTGATTTTCTGTGCGACATCAGTAACGAATTTTAGCAGAACATTCCACTCGTCTCTCACGCTACCGGAAGCGTCCACTACAAAAGCCAGATCGATGATACAGTCTGGATCCCCTGTTAAAATAAAAGAGTGCGATAGTTAAATACCGTGAGCTTCCGATTATAACTCTGCGCTTATACATCCTCGTAAGAGGTTTTAGGAGTGCTTATAAACGGAGGAGATTATATATCTTATATAACTAATATAGAAAAAAAAAAACGCTTCGAAACAAGCTTTTGCTAAATACGTTTTGCATTTAACAATTTACAGTCTACAATCTGCGGTCTACAGTCTGCAATCTTCGGTCTGCAGTCCGCAGTCTGTCTACAAATACCGCAAGAAAAAACGCTCAGACTCAGCTGCAGACTCTCGACTACACAGGCGAATCTTGTTTACGCTTTTGCCTCATTAACATATGCTTATCACTATCTGATAACACTAATAAAATAAAAACACTAAATGTTGAAAGGGCATAACACTTTCAGTTATCTCTGAAAATTTGAGCCCGATACACCGAATAGTTTCGGAGAAATTCTCTTCTAAAAACTCGAAATTTTAAAGAAAATCTATGGATCATTAACTTTTTTGTCACACAGAAATTTCGCAGTTTTTGATGGCTGATATTTCCTTCAATATTGCTTGCAAAAGAGCTGAAAACTGCACAAATAGCTCAACTGAATCAGCTCTTTCAACTTTTGCATTTAGTTTATATCATACGGCCACGGCTTCTATGAGTTAAGTCGTATGCTAATGAGGAAAATGTAAACAATGACGTCAGCAAAGATTCGCCAATAGCGAATTATTTGGAGAGATTTGTTGCTACGTTTCTGAAATAATCAAAATAAAATCCATTAAAATCCCTGAGTGCTTTAAAATGCTCATCACTTCCTCAAAATTTTGCCTGATTCCTTGTGCAGTGTCAAATATTCTCACACCGTCTTGTCCACTTTAATTCCTTGGCCCGCATTAACAATCTCGAAAACTCTCGTCCTGAGGTCCATACATCATGGCGTAACAACATCCAACTTTGTTGGCCTCAACGGTCCTCAACGGCTAAAAGAACAAGTCCCTAAATCACTAAATTGATTTTTGTTGCTTTTAATAATGTACCGCGATCTTGGTAGAGCGAGCCAGTCCGGCTGATGTTATCGGCCCCTTTTACTGTGTGTTGCAAAGCTAAAAAGACAACAAAATCCTAAATTAATTTTTGGATGTACTCACTATTACTTTGTATAGGATCAATAGGAGGAGGAGCAGTTGTTGGTAACAGAGTAGTTGTCGGTTCCTCAATGGTCGTCAGAGGTGGGGTGGTTGTCAGAAAACGAGTTGTTGTCGACTCCTCGGTGGTCGTTGGTGGTGGAGTAGTTGTAGGTGCAGCTGTAGTTGTTAGGAGGGGTGTAGTTGTGGGAAGTGGACTGGTTGTCGGTGGCGGGGTTGTGGAAGCAGCTGAAAGTAAAACGAAGTAATAAACAGTAATTATAAAAGTTATTTATAATTATCTTAAAAAATCTTCCAGAATCCCTAAAGGCATTTTTTTAAAAAGCCTTATAACTTTAACAATTTTAATACGTAGAAGACTGTCAGACCCCAACAAGATAACATTTGCCATAAAACATCTTCCCATGTCACATCTAAGGTAATGACGTCATCAGTCACGTGGCTATTTCCGAATTAGATTTTTTGGGTGCTGTGACAAGAGTTCATTAACGAGTTAAAAATAAATAGCATATTTGAGGTTTTAGTTGGGTCCGGCATTTAAAAATAACCACTTGACGTCCGGCGTTTAAATATTAAGGGGGTAATGAACATAAGTGAAAAAGTCGGGAGGCTAGGTCGAGGGCTGTAGAGAGTCAACCCTTTATCACACAGCAGAGAAAATTTGCGAGAAAGTCATGTTCTGCCTGATAAAACTTTTAGTTCTAACGGCGATCTCGGGAAGTCGCCAGAAAGCGCATGCATTTTTGGAAAGACTACAGGGCTAGAGGGGATCGGAGCTAGAAATGGATGTACGCTCTAGGCTTTCTGAGAATTCCAGTTCTTCACAAGAGCAAGATGTTGGCAAAACCGATACGTCTTCTTATGGTGAAGAAGACGTAATCACAGAAAGAACACGCGAACCTTTGGTAGTAGTGCCAACATTGAGGCGCGAAAATGCGTTCAGAGTGACCGAAACAGGCACGCGACGGAAGAGTTTAATGTTCACGCCGAGAAAGACAGATTTCTTATAGCTGGACGTAAGCAGCACGGCTTTGGGCAATGGTAAGCGATTCTAACAGATCCCGAATTTCAGTTCCAAAAGCGAAGGACGGCTGACTCTTTTCTGAGCCGAGCCGCTCGAAGATTTGGATCACATTCAAAATCGTGGCAGCGTTGACAAGGTACTACTTAACGAACGAACTTTAGGGCATCTACTTCAGGAACGAACTTTAGGGCATGTAGGTATCTTAAATTCTTGGACTCAAACTGAAATGAATAATTGCAAACTTTAGCCCTACATAAATCCCAGAAACAACTATAGAAAGAAGTGACAATGTAAGCTAAATTCGTAACGTCAATATGATTCATTTAATGACTGGATTTCTCGACATGACCATGCCATCGTGAAGCTTCGTACAAAACATGCAAAAATGACGTGGTATTTAAAACTGACAACATTGCATTAATAATAAAATGTTCTATGGCGTAAAGGCCTTCAAATTAGTTTAACCTAGTATTTCTTAAATTGCATTTATTGGCACCTAAGCTGATCCTACTTTTTTACACGTTTCTGCGAACTGAAAAAGCCAGTCACCCACTTCTGTCCCTTGTTTGTTTGGCTTCTCGAGAGTCTTGCTCGCTTCGAAAGTCTGTTGGCAGGTGAGGGTACTCGCCCTAGTTATTGTGACGAGCCAGTGCAAATGCTTTTATCAAATGAGGTCTCGTAACAAAGTGTCTTCGGTGTAATGAACAGGTCCTCGCTCTCCGATTCGACGGCCTCCTGGCTCGTAGGTTGAGTAAACATCGGCTGGTGCATGTCCTCAGGCGGTTCGTAAGATGGTGTCTTTGGCGTATTACCATCGTCGTTTCAAGCCGTTGGTCTGGACATGTTTTAGTTGCTACCTTTGACGATAACCGGTAATGGTGAGTACATATCGCGCAAAGAAATCACGCACCTGGGATCTACTGATCTACGTTTCACGCAGATTTCCCTTCTTTCTTCCACGGCCATCTGCAGGCAAAGGGTACCTTGTTTTTTTGTGAAGTGTGCGGAGTTTCTCACAGTCAATCTCCAAAAGACTCGTCAGCGTTGCACTCATGTCGGGGTGTGTGCCTCTCTCAAAACGCAAATTGGACTCGGCCATTTCTTTTTCCATTTCTAATAGCCACGGATTACAGAATGCTTCTGTTACTTTCTCCTGTTCATCTCTTTGCATATGCATTTCGAGGCGTTCTGTCCTATCTTTGAAGGCCTGTTTTTCTCTGCGCGCGAGGTCGATTGGCAGTGGCTCGTCGGGATTCGTAATCAGTCGATCTGCCTGAGATTTGCTGGTCACCCCTAATTTTACTAGATATCGTCGAAGTCCGGCGATTCGACGAGCTCGGATGGCTTTGTGCTGTACGTGTTTGAGTGTTTCGCAGGAGTATACCTAGCTATCTATGTCGAAACCCACCCGGCACCGCCTTTTCGAGCTCATGGCGAAGCTTGTCTACGTGGTCGTTGTCTTCATCTTCATTGGGGCTGTCGCTTTCGACTTCACTCTCCTCCTCTTCATTCGTGAGTTAGATTTCACCGCCTTCCGTGCTGTTCTCGGAGGCGTGGTCTTCCATTAGAGAAACAGAGAAAATTTGCTCAATGTCTTCTCTCTCTAAACCGTCCTCAGGGTCTCCTACGGGCCTTCCAGCTGTCTTTGCGGTAGTGGAGTTTTTAGCAACCATCTTTTAAGCCAAAACGATGCAATCCATTGCATGCTCTCGCAACTACTGGTTGGCCTCCGGGTTAACTTGCGGCAAGCTTCTAAAGAAGTACTTGTGAAGTCTTCGGTTCATCGCGTCATTGTGTGCCTCGCTTTAATCCATCTCTTGTTGACACGTACTGTACATACCGTAAAACTCCGAAAAAAGGCCGGGGGCTTATATTTTTCAAAGGCCCTTTTTGAGGGGCTAATTTTTGGAGGGGCTTACATTCGGAGAGGCTTATCTACGGAGGGAAATTTGCGTTTCAAAATTGATTGGGCCAGCCTTATATTTGGAAGGAAATTTACCGTTTTTGCTTTGTTTTACTTCGTGTTTGAGGGCAATTTCCAAGTGCAATCCCCCGAGGGGCTTACATTTGGAGGGGCGATTTAACATATGGTTTTTTGCGTTACGAATTTTGCCCTTCAGGTAGGCTATTGGTTAGAATTTGCTCGAAGTATTTAGGATCGGGCTCTTAAAGGCTGTCACGGTGAACATACGCTCTTGGTGATCTGATACCTCGCTGTAGGAAATAAAAAAAAAAAGAATTGTTAAAACATACAAACATGTAATAAATGGGTAAAAGAAGAAGTGCAAACCTTTACCCGCCGACAAACAAAGAAAGGACGAAGACAACAGAATGTTCTAGTTAATCTTATAGGATCTTGAAAAAATGTAGAGTTAAATGATTAACTAGAAGTAGTTCCGGATTAGTTAACTCGAAACTGGATAGCACTTGATTTGGCATATTCCAAGGTTAATTACGTTGTATAGTTAAAAAGTGTATCAGTTAAAAAATCGATTTTTCTATCTCTCACCTCTGATTCTGGGATCACTCCTTGTACAAAAGCTCCTACGGAGAAAGACTAAAACCAACCCATCTGCACTTCAACCAAGTTTCGATCTATGTTAAGTTGGCCAATCAGGGAACTTTCTGGCTGACTCAGAAGTGGTAGAACTAGTTGAAAATGTTGGACAAGCCTGTCTTTGAAGCACTCGTTCCCCATAAGATTTAACAGACATGACTTCATGGAGCACAGGAACTTGAAAGTAAACTGTGATTCTGCGACTTTGTTATGCACATGTCCCCGGTAGACACTAAACTGAAGCTTTTTCATCGTGGCATGGATGTCATTACGGAGAAGTGATAGTGGGCAAGACAATGGCTTATGTGGTGTATACGGTATTTCTATGCCCGGGACGCTGATTTCTTTTCCGTGGGGACCAAAACAATCGATTTTCAAACCAGGGCGGCGCAATTCTCGGATAGATGTAGTCATCATCGGTTTGAATTCTTCCCTAAGCACTCGCACACGAACCACATTTTCTGTTGACAACATTTCTTGAGACTGTTCGTCATCACTAATATCTATTTCGTCTTGAAGGGCGCTGTCTATACAGAATAAAAAAAAACAGACAAGTTTACTATCTCAGAATAAATTTTTGACTAGCGCATCAAAGTTTGAATTAACGCTCTTTTTCCTGTTGAAAATCCCAGATGGTCCACATCGCACATAATTAGCCACTGGCACCCTTGCATGTTTCCAGATTTCTTATTTGAGTCAAGACAGTTAAATAGAAACATTGCTTGACTACGTTAAGATGGTAACAATAAGGGTGGACTCCTAGGTGTTGATTTCTTTGGTTAACTATAGCCTTTACTGTAACAGTTTTGCATTGAGTATACTAACCTGAGACAATGCTAATAAGAAGCCTCCATAAAATTCATCACGCAAGGGTTCTTGTGATCTTTTAAAACTTAGCAGAGTTGTTAAGGTCTTGGGTTTTCTTTTTTTTTCCTTCATACCCTGGAAAGATAGAACTCGAGGCCGCATTTCTCAAGAGCACGTTGAATTTTCATCGGATTCTCAACTGAACCATTTTGAAAACTTGGCAGAGTTGGTTAAGGTCTTGGGAATTTTTTTCCTTCATGGCCTGGTAAGATAGAACTCGAGGCCGCATTTCTCAAGAGCACGTTGAACTTTCATCGGATTCTCAACTGAACCATTTTGAGTTTGGCAAGCCACCCAATATGAAATTTCTGGGAAAACTTGCTTTCCAGGTGTTGAAATTTGCAAAAGATTTATGGCAGATTCTTCGTTCGACTCGTCGGTTTCTCGTCCTTTATCTGATGTTCTTGATTTTTTCATTTTGCTGTCAAGCTTTAAGGTGCTTATTGCCAAAAAAAAAAGCAAACCTCTCCCAGTTTCGACAATTCCAAATCACGTTCATCTCGCTTTTCGCAGATCCAATTCCAGGCTTGCTGAATTTCTTCATCGTTACTCTCGAAATGCCACAAAAGAACACATTTTCTCAATTGCTACTACTATGTGACACTCCACTTTATCCCTTCTAACTTTGCTGTTTAGCTGTGAACAAGGTTTGCCCATCTTGACTGGCCAACGAAGTTGAGTGAAAAGCGATTTTTCAAGGCTTCTTAGCCATTTTACATCTAGCACAATACTTACGGGAATAGAACAAGTCTGTGCCTTTGGCTGGATTAGCTGACTGAAAGTGCGAGCATCCATTAACCTTAATCTGACTAAATTATTCAGTCCAAATACGCCTTACACGCTATAACCGGTATTCCCTACATACACGGAAAATATTAGCAAACTACCTATGGAACTAAACTTTACGGTAGTCGTTAAATTTATTCTTGCTTTTGGTGTGTAAAAAGAGATAAGCCTAAACCACGGGTATGATCTGAAGACTAATAACAAGAATCTTGAAATCAGTATCAGATGTTAAAGTGTACAGCGATTTAAGCGTAAACTACGGATATGGTCTGAATATTAAGATCAAGGATCTTGAAATTGCCTTTTGATGTTAAAGTGTACAGCGAGTTAAGTGTAAGCTGCGGGTATGGTCTGAATACAAATAAGATGGATCTTGGAATTAATTTTTGATGTTGAAGTGTTTAGCGAGGTAAGCGTAAACTACGGGTATAGTCTGAACTTAATTAACAACAAAAACAAGAATGATAAAAAATAATAATAAATAATAACTTTTTTTTTTTTAAAAAGGTCTATTTATAGCAATTGTTAAATAAATTAAAGAATCCTCATCTGAAGGTTTTATTATTATTATTATTATTATTATTATTATAAAACCAATCTTTACTTAAGTATCAGAATACACTCGTGTACGAGTGTTACGAGTATGTATATTTGAGCGCTTGGTAAACTTGTTCGTTAAGTATTGAGGCGCAAGATCGTTCTGACATTTAAAGGTCAAAACGGAGTCTCTATAGGATAATTGTTCTTTAACAGGAAGCCAGTTTAGCTCTCGAAGCAAAGGTGTTACGTGGTCAAACTTCCTAGAGTTTGTTACGATCTTGCTGGCAAAATTCTGAATAGATTGTAATTTGTTTATATTCTGGAGTGTAGTATTAGACCATACAGATGAGCAGTAAAGCATCTTACTAAAGACTAATGATGTTATTAACAACTCTAGTGTTTCCTTGTGGAAGCTCCTTTTGACTCTATTTATTTGGCAAAGCTTTGCGAAACAAGATGACACTACACATGAAATATGGTGATCGTAGGTCAGATGGGGGTCAAGAAAGACTCCCAAGTCCTTGGCAGAGTCTGTTGGATTCAGTGTTTTACCTAAGAATACCACTCTAGGGTCTTCTGGTAACCTGCTTAATATCTGTCTGGTACCGAGGAAAAGGAGTTTAGTTTTATCGGGATTGATAAGTAGATGGTTCTCACAGCACCATTGAGCTACACTGTGAAGGTCTTGTTCGAGCTTTTCAATGGCAGCATCAAGCTCAACGAGAGGAAATGACATGAATAGCTTTGAGTCATCCACATACGATTCTAGGTTGCAAAACGTCGGCGACGTGGGTAAATCGTTGAGATAAATGCAGAACAACAATGGTGATAGGATTGCGCCTTGAGGAACTCCGTGAGTTATAGGTAGAGTGTCAGAGTTGGTGGAGCCAATTCTCACGTATTGCCTGCGACCAGTTTAATAGCTCTTGAACCATTTGACAGTAGAGGGTGAGGCTCCTAAGATGGAGAGTTTGTGGAGCAACCTTGCATGGTCTATACTGTCGAAGGCTTTGGATAGATCTAATAGTACTAGTGCTGTTATCTGCTTTTTATCCATTGCTTCGAGTATCTTATCCGTGAGCAGGATGTTTAAGGTGTCTGTAGAATGAGTTTTTTTATTGCCGCTTTGGTGTGAGGTAAGGCGGTTGTTTTTCGTGAGATAGGCGCTGAACTGATTCAAAACAATCCTTTCGAGGACCTTTGAAGCTACGGCTAGCAGACATAACGGTCTGTTGTTGGCAGCTTTTTCATGCTCACCGTCTTTAAGAATTGGAATCACCTCAGCCTCTTTATTTATTTATTTATTTATTTATAATGGTCCATCCAAATCTTGTCAGTTCTGCAACAGGTTCCCCTGGGCTCCCTACACATGGCGCTTGATCTGTTTTTATCCTGGCAATCTCACTGGCTCCTAGTATTAGGTGAACGGGTAACGCTTCCTTCGTATCCACATCCAACGTCTTCACGCCATTGACGTGAGTGCCGCCCGGTAATCTCCCATTACCGTGGATTCTCTAGTTCTAGTAGAGTTACTTCGACTGCCAACTGACGACTGCCCCTCTATTGCAGATAGAAGTGCCGTTGGCCACAATAAGCACATCTTAAACGACATCGGCAGTCGGCAGCCCTATGCTTCCCACCTACACAGTTAAAGCACGGACGTTTAGAATTCAATATCCTCTTCCGTTCGTCCAGAGTTACACATTTACGACAGTCGCTGGCTTTGTGGTCGCCTTTCTCACAGTAGACACACATGCGCTCTCCCGTGTGTCTGTAAGAACTTTGTTCGTTGGTTAGCTCCGGTTACTTCTACTGGATTCACTTCTCTCCATTGTCTTAACGCTTCGATCAATTTTGGAAAATCCCACTCTTGCCATGACCACGCACAAGATCCGCTTTGATCCCCTTTAGCTTATTTAAAGCAGCTCTGACATTGTCTGTCACGTCGTGTAATCTCCCCATGGTTTCTAAACGCTGAGCATTGTGCACCAGTGTTTTGTAAAACTCGTCAATTTGCCGTGGATTTGCACTGAAATCACCGATAAACCCATGATGTTTGAAATATTCGCATTGACTATCTGCGACTGTTTCCCATACTCCGTCTGGATGTTTTTTGCACGCGCGTATCCCTCATTGGTGAACGGTAGGCCAATGCTAAATCTAACTTTGGGCCTAATTCCTTTAAATTTGTAGAACTTACATACAGGCGCCAAATCTGCCGAATCAACTTCCGCGACATTTTTTTGTCCAGAATGGCAGCCAAGCTTGGTACGTTCCGTTGAACTTGGTGATAGTTAGGTTAGGTAATCTCGCCCCCTCTGCATTCAACGGCACTTTCTGGGTCTTAATTACTTCTGAGGTCTTTTTTCTCATAGTCAAGCTTCAATTCCAGCTGGGCTCGCTCAAAGTCCAACTGTTCTTTCCTATTCTTGTGTAGAGAAACTTCTTCAACTTCTTCCCCAGCCATACTGGCCTCATTCAACATTTCGTTCAAACGTTTACCCGCGACCACAACACTTTCATCTACACTCGCGAGTTTCGCTTCAATTCCACCTCTACAAATTGTAACGTCGTCAAATGTTACGCTGTTTGCAATTTTTTCCTGCTCAATATGTTCTTTAGGTCATCTGCTTCTCTCGATAACCTTCTAAGGGCGTCAAGATGCCTCTCTATTGTTTCCACGTTCCTAAATAACCATAAATTTTGCACTCAAAAAGTGGCATTTTCACATTTTATTTTTATTTTTATTATTTTGACACAGAGAATAAATTACAAGTAGAATAGAAAAGATAATAAATAGTTAATTAATATTAAATTTAAAATTAGCATACAACTTGGAAGAAGTGACTGTGGCGGGGAAATCTCCGAGAAGCAAAGCTTATGAGGAATAGGGATTTCCCCCAACCGGCAATTTAAATACTAGGCGGCATTTAAAATTAAAGAAAAAACACGTGTATTTTAAGTGTATAAGTGTGCTTAGAGAAAAATATAGATATAAAGTGTTAAGGTTTTTTTGTTGTATCTTGTCTGACCCTTAAAAATGGTTTGATCACACGCTTGAATATATTAAAAGTCAGGGCGTTTTTGATGTTGCTCGGTAATGAATTCCATATTCTCGGACCTTGAAACAGGATCGAAAATTTTTTGATATTTGTTCTACAGGTATGAGGTCGGTGAAAGTCAGAGTATCTTGTTGAATATTGATGAATCTGATTTCCAGTTTGAAAGATTTGATTAAAAGCAATAGGTAAAGCGTCATTATGATATAGGTACGTGAAAGAACTTATTTGGAGCGAGTAGATACTAAAGACATCAAGAATTGTCAAATTTGCAAAAAGAGGTTTACTTGAAGCCTTGTAGTCAGCCTTAGAGATCGCCCGGACTGCTCTTTTCTGTAGTAGGTAAATTCGCTGCAGGTTGGTGACATAAGTAGAGGCTCAAATTAAATTGCAGTAAGCAAGATATGGATAAACAAGGGCATAGTATAGTGTAAGAAGAGATTTTGAGGGCAAAAAGTATTTAGCTTTATAAAGCTTAAGTAACCTGACAGATTTAGAAATCGTAGCCGCAATAAAATTAACATGAGTTTTCCACGTAAGGTGCTGATCAATATAAACTCCGAGGAACTTAGGATTATCCACTTGTTCAAGTACATTATTTTCTATAATAATCTGCCTATTGATAGGTAACGTTTTTTGCCTTGGTCTGAAAATCATTAGTTTTGTTTTCGTTGATTGATAACTTATAATTCACATAATTCGATTATTATTGATTTTTTCCTACTAATCGACAATTAACCAAACGAACACGAACTATGCAGTGTTTTGTTTTACATTACGGTCTACCTTACCTGAGAATATGAGGCAAATTAATTTTTGAGCTGTTGCCACGAAATGTTTGACCGATGGTAAGAATTTCTCCTAAGTGGCGTTTCTTGTCGGGCTAAAACATTTCGTTACACCCGCAAATGATGGAGAAATTTAGGGAATCGGTTCATAACAGAGTCAATTACTCATTCATTTATGTGTTACAAAAACATAAGACAAAGAAAAAAACTCTTGTTTGGATGAAAGAAGGAATAAAAAAGCCGGCCGATGGTTCAACTCTGGGCGCCAGTCTTTATTCCAGCGGTCTTTTCATCGTTGTTAGATAGAATACGAGTCAACACAATATCATGGATGCCCAGAATGTTTGTCGTCGACAAAAGAAAGAGATTATGTTTTGTATCAAAGGAAAAAAAAGCGAATGGTTAAAATAACTCTAGAAAAAGCATATCAAACAGCCCTGCGTCGAAACGCGTAAATCGAAGCAGCGGGTTATAAGTTGGTTGTTCGTTGGGAGCACGAGTTCCCTCGACCGTGGTGGAACGGTCGCTTACCTTACAGTAAAAATAAAGCGTTATCTTACGCAATTGTATTTGATTTTAAATCCTATCAAACCCAACAAAAAAAGGGGGCCAACGAAAGATTTAGTTTATGAAAGTGAGCATGTCCCACTGTCGGTGTCATTAGCAGATATGCTCAACCGACAGCCTGAAGACATTATTTTATCTAAAGACTCAAAAGAGTTGGTAAGGACGTTTTGGGCATATTTCTCTCTGTAATTGTTAAGGCTGGGCTGGATGCCATTTGCTCATAGACGTGTTCCTTACGTGAGGCAACTGCAAGGTGGTACCTTGTAACTGAACAAAAAGCAGAATTTCTTTCGCACTTTGTTGTTTTGTAGTAAAGCCGACTTCCGTTCAGCAAATTTAACTTCAGAGGTAATTTTTTCAATGAGATTGTCAGGGTAGCCTTTTGCAAAAAAGAGTGTGAGTTAACTGATGAGTTTCTTCTTTTTCGAAATGCGATGAGACCTTTTCTGATCTTTTTTGGAGTCTCAGATCTCCCAGATTCATTCCTTTCCCTTTGTGTTTGTGGTCTATCTAACAAACCAATCATGTATAAGAAACTTGACAAGGGAAGGGATAAGCAGCCGATCACCAGAGACCTCGCTTTCCATATTTACTACACGTTTAGTATGTCTTCTATTAAACTAAACCTGTAAAAAAATAGATGAATAAGCAAATACAAAGACAGATAAATAAGTGCAATGTGTGAAACGCTTCTCTTACAGAATAGTGCTTGTACGCTGAGATTCAATGCAAGAATAACTGACACCAGAACAAAAGATACTCTCTCCATATCTGGAATAGCAATACCATAAATAAATAATAATTATGAATTATAAATTAATTTTCTTCAACTTCATTTTAGATTGTTAACTGCGATTGATTATTCTTTCACAACGTTTTTGTCATAGAATTGAGCTTCTTTGAGGTTACAGCCTGTCAGTGACCTTTTTCTTTCGTTACTTTGGATACAAAAGAAAAGGGTTTGTTTTCTTTCTGAAAGCTTAAGTGTCATTGTCTGAGAAAGTGTTCCAGGGGCAAAAAGGTGTGTTCAACCCATTTGGCTGAAACTTGGCACAGAAGTTGGGTATAATGAGATATTTTAAAAGCCACTTTGGCTCACTTCTCTCACTTTTAGTTTTGGAGTTACAGGTGGGGTCTCAGTTTTTGCCCTTTGAGCACCAAAAATCCAGTCTTCCATGGGGCATTTTGAAAGTGTGATAAGATCCCACTGGTAAATTGTGCTGCCAAATTAATTTGACCATGAACTCTACTATAATACAGCTTTCAGTTCATGCATGTAACTTTGTCCTCAAGGTATTGCACAGAGGGGAGCCTGGGGCAAGAGTTTGGCCAAAACTTGACGTTAAAATTACAACCCAAAATAGCCATTTTTCAAAATTTTACTATATTCACCTGCCTCCTTGCATAACTACCATACCTATACCACTGTTTACTTTAGTCACCCAGTTATCAAAATCAGTTGAGAAAAATTTGGCTTATTATGGTTTATTGAATTTTGTGGAACAAACACTTCATGCCCCTCTAAGGTTATGCAAAATGGAATTTTGAGCCTAATTCAGGCCATAAACGAACCAAATTGTTGACAAGAAGCCCTTATTCTGTATTTGGTAAGTGAAAATGAATTGTCAAAGCCGAATCAGTTTCGTTGTTTAGAAATACACCGATTCTTACCTTAAAACTGATCTAAAACGGGCCTCTGATAAGCGTAACAAACACATGATATAGCAAAACAAAGGTGATCTTATTCTTTGAAAACCTAGTAACCAAACATATAACAATCTTTTTACAAGATGCTTAAATTTTTCTTTGATTTATATTCAGTTTCACGTCATATTTCTAAGCATTTGTCCAAGCATGGAAAGTCTCCATATTTTGTCAGGCCCATTTTTTTTTATATTTTTACCAGATAAATTGAGCTTATCAAAAGGTTCGTTAACATATAATCTTCGTCTGACTTTGTAATAGCCTGAATAGTTGTTCTAAATACCCATCAGCAAAGGAGCATGACCATACATACGTAGATTACACAAACATATACGACCTTCAGTGAGCAGTATCACGGTGAACTGTGATTTTCCGAGTCCTTTAGAGCTGAAAAAATGAAACCATCCATCCATGGTTAGGAGAGCTGGATAACAAAAAGCTTGTTTTGCTTTTATAAAGAAAATAACCCAAACAAAGCCTTGCATCGAGATGATGCACTTGTTATTACATCAAGTTAGCTGGCCCGCCATTTTGGACTTGAAGAGTGTGGGGACTGGAACGAGTTCCAGTCCAATCCTTCTCCCGTTTCGCGGGAATTCTGTTTTTCATCAGGTGTGTTCGAAATTGTAGAAAGCGATCTGTTTCAGGATAATTTTTCGATGGTACTTCATTCCTTTGGAGGGGTAAATGACCAGTGCGGTGTCACGTCATAGGCTGTGCCAGAAACAGGAATGCTTCCTTTGTTGTCTTGCGGTAGTCACATGACTGCATGGTTAAAGCACAAGTAGAAGGGTTCAGGTGTGTCCGGGAAAGAAGAGGAAAAACTGGTGATGCCAAAGCTACAGCTGATTCAAAAGATCAGTTAGGGATCATACACGCGCACAAATGATTTTCATCGCAGTTTATGGGACTCTTTTGCTTGAAGAAAGACAATGATATATAATTTACGATATTGTCGTCTCAAATTGTTTGTTCACATGGTTGATTGATTCCCATGTTAATTTCCTGGGTCCTTACGAAGAGCACTAAACATTCAACAAACTCATCGCAGCAACATCTTTATCAAAAAAAAAAATAACAATAACAATAATAGAAATAACTTGAAGGCTGTTTTTTGTCTGCTCGAGCCGTTTGTTTACATTCAGCTTGTCACGTGGCACGCCTATCAAGCAAGGCTAAGTTTGGCAATGCACAATTCGAGCCAGCTTGCATTGAAACTCCACCGGTCTCCTTTATTTGCCTGTTTGGTCGAAGACAAGTCAACTAAAAATAGGCTTAGCTACATAATTCCGCAGGAATTGTTTTGGGAATTCTAGACACGAAAAATAATTTTAGAAAATCTCAAAAATATTAGAAAAAAATTGACAAATACTAGACCTTAAATAGCAGTATATATGGGAGAATACTGAATGGCAGGTTGAACAGTCAACTGACATTTTGGCAACATTTCACAGGCAGAAACATTGAAAAAACGTTTTATTTTTCTGTATTCCTACCAACCAAGAGAGGGCTCAGTCCACCCACATGCTACAACAGTCAGTCTAGACTACTGTTCACTGAGAACAACAAATCAGCAGTTTCTCATCAGAGTCATCTACACTACAACTAATCAGCGGTTATTCACCAAAAGGGGCCCTCGCTATCAAAAAAGAATAAAAATTTTATGTTTTTTTTTAGGGAATTTTGGAGAGTTTTAACAGATAACACTCTTATTTAGGTATACTTTTTCATTATTCTTTTAAGTGAATAGTTAACATTATTCTAAATAATTATTTAATTAAATAATGAAACAATTTTTTCTACAAATATACACAAATCTTCCGTGCTCTTCCAGAACGATTCAGAGTCAGTTCCCATTCAAGTACAACATATGTGTGTTCATTGCCTATGCATTATTCCAAGCTAATCCAATAATATCACCTAATTCGGTCGATTTTGCGACGACGTTTTAGTGACATTTTCTCCCTGAAAATGTCATTTTCATAGAAAAACTTAGATGCAGCATGTTTGCAAAGATCTTCGACGAAAAGGATAATTAATGGAAACCGGTAACTGAATTGTGCATTGCATGATAAGCGTGTGCACGTGACAAGCTTAATGTAAACAAGCAGCTCGAGCAGAAAAAAAACAGCCTTCAAGTTATTCTTATCGTACTTGTTTTTTTTGGACAAATTTGCTGAATGTTTAGTGCTCTTCCTAAGGACCCAGGATATTAACATGGGAATCAATCAACCGTAAACAAACAGTTTGAGACGAGAATATCGTAAATAACATATCGTCGTCTCTAAATCTCTCTTCAATCAGAAGAGCCCCCTAGAACACGATAAAAGCCATTTGTGCGCGTATATGATCCCTAACTGATATTTTGAATCACCTGTAGCTTTGGCATCACCAGTTCTTCCTCTTCTTCCCCGGACACACCTGAACCCTTCTACTTGTGCTTTAACCATGCAGTCATGTCACTATCGCAAGACAACAAAGGAAGCATTCCTGTTTCTTGCACAGCCTATGACGTGACACCGCACTGGTCATTTACCCCTCCAAAGGAATGAAGTGCCATCGAAAAATTATCCTGAAACAGATCGCTTTCTACAATTTCGAACACACCTGATGAAAAAACATAAAAAATTCCCTCGAAACGGGAGAAGGATTGGACTGGAACTCGTTCCAGTCCCCACACTCTTCAAGTCCAAAATGGCGGGCCAGCTAACTTGATGTAATAACAAGTGCATCATCTCAATGCAAGGCTTTGTTTAGGTTATTTTCTTTATAAAAGCAAAACAAGCTTTTTGTTATCCAGCCCTCTTAACCGTGAATGGATGGTTTCATTTTTTCAGCTCTAAAGGACTCGGAAAATTACAGTTCCCCTCGATGCTGCTCACTGAAGGTCGTATATGTTTGTGTAATCTACGTGTGTATGGTCATGCTCCTTTGCTGATGGGTATATAAAACAACTATTCAGGCTATTACAAGGTCAGACGAAGATTATAATTATGTTAACGAACCTTCTGATATGGAACGCCATTTATGACAAAAAGATAAATATATAAATGTAGACCAAAACGTTAATATTCGTACCAGACCATCATTATTAGGATCACGACTACAAATAAATCAATGTTGTAAATATAACATAAATATATGTCATGAACTAGGCGACATCTATAAGTTATGAACCCCAAATTGTTCACGTTATGACCAGCGACAGAAATATATGTTATGAGCACGCGTTGTCAATCCAGCGGGACTGTTTCTGGCGCGCATGCCTGATGAACGACAATTTCCCGCCATTATTCCCGCCAAGTTTTCCCTGTTTACTGTGAGGACATGGCCGACAGCAGTGGCTCTTCGTCTTTTTCTCCAGCGACGCCAGGTCCGCAGTCATCCATCGATGAATTAGTCTCTGGATTATTGAAAAACCCTCATTTTCAAGACGTGCTCGAAAGAACGACTAGAAGAACGCATCGAAGCCCTTCCCTACAAGCAAACCAACCGGCAACCGGGAGCACGACATCACGGCTTGTGTTTCAGACGCCTGTGGAAGAATTTCGGTCTCTTTTTAGGGCCGGAACCTCATCATCACAGGGCCAGAATACTTCAATGCCTAGATTTAGGCGTTTCTATCAACGACCAAGAGGACGAGCCTATGCGAGCCGGACACGATCTCACACCGCAACGTCTGCAACATCGACAAATGCGAGTGCAAGAGTTGACAAGCAGACACCGTTCTGCAGGGAGGTGGTACTGCTTAACAGCCCACATGATCAAACCGTACTTAGGGGAAGTCGCAAAGCAAGTTTACACCGGACTGGAAATGTCCTGAGTGCCTTCCAATTCAGCAGAGGCTGTTCGGCTGAAGAAGTTTACAGTAATCTTGAGGGCGCCTTTCCTCAACTGGTCAACATTCAAGAGGAGCCCAAGTAAGTCATTGAATCATATACAGTATTTTACTTCTAACAAGTAATCGAGTTTTCTTTTAGCTGGGTGTCAAAATCTTGATCATCATAGAATAATTTTGTCGACTGTCATCTTTAATAAATTATTGATGTATTATTTTTATATAAACTGAACTCTCATTTTTCATAATTAGGAGAAAAGTGCATTTCCGCATCTAGTGGAGTTTGAACATTGCACACAGTAGTTTCCGTAACATGGTAGTTGTAAATATTTCCAACTTTGGTTAAGGAGGTATATATGTTATTTGCAGGCTGGGAGGTCTGTATGGGGGGGCTTAAGGGGGGTACGAACACTGCAAAACCGCACAGAATAACATGGAAAACCGCAAACTGCATTGAAATTACCCAAAAATTTCTAAATACCACAAACCGCTTGGTTTAGCAACTTAAAATAAAAACTTCCACAAAACCACACCAAAAATTGAGCAAAACCGCATCACTGCAAACCCTTATGCCCCCCTTGTATAGGGAAAAACCTGTACCTGAAATCTTGAAAATGCTAAAAACGGCAGGCTGACAGCAGCTTTTTCAAGACCTCAGTCACAGTTTTTTGCTGTACCGACCAACCCATTAATTTTTTTTTATTAATTTTTTCACCTCTCTCTCTCTCTCTCTCTCTCTCTCTGTGAAATCACTTTGTAATAATTGTTGACTTGCTTAGCGCTTGATAGCGAATGCAGTAAGCGCCTTTCAAAGTGAATGTTTCAAAGAGAAATATTTTTATTTGACTGTGTTTCCAAGCCACTTGTCTAATAAAAATCTGTTTTGAAACTAACTTTTGTACATAAACAGATCAATGTAAAAAGATGGAAATTCAAGGTCAAGGACAAAAACTCTCAGAGTGTTCCCGTGCCCTTGGAAAAGATAAAATCTGGACCGCGCAAAGAAGCAATGAGATTGCAAGATTCGATATCGTGTCCTCTTAAAAAAATAAACAAGAAAATTCTTTTTCAGTATTTTTATTTATTCAAGGAATACTTAATAATGCTCACAACAAGTATTATTGTCATTATTGTTATTATTATTATTATTATTATTATTATTACAAATGGGTTGGTTATATTTGAATGCAAGATAAATTCAGATTTTGCATCATCAACTGCAATACCTGGAGATGGCTGATAATTTACATGTACTTGTCATGTCTTTATGTTTAGGTTCATGGTGATGTTGGGAGTCGGTAGTGATCTGGTTGAATCACAGTTGGCAACTGGTCAGCACTTAAATGGTGAACTTCTAAGTAAAATATTTTGTCAAAAGACCATCTGGCTTGTGCCAAAAGAAAAATTGAGTTTTGATGATCAAAAAGAAGAGGTAAAAATATCCCATTTGTAATGTACATGTATGTATTTCTTAATTTGACAGACTCACCACCAACAAGGAGTTCTCAAGTCGAATGTAAACTTGGTTGGGTTTCAAAAACCAAAAATAACTTTAATGGAAGGGACTAGTTGATGAGTAAAATTGTGTGGTGTTAGACAGAGTAAAATCTGTCAAGTCTCACTCCCAGGAGTCAATGGATTAAGGACTACAGGATAATATACTTTGTAGTGAAATTTAAGTTGAAAGTGTATGGACCACAACAAGTAGTTTAACTTCTCAAAATGCTTTTTGGAGCTGGAGGGTATTTTTGTAGTAGTGAAACATCTCTCCCTGTGTGATACCTTCATGCTTCATGACAGTGACACTGTTTGTGAATTATTGGCCGTAACAAGTACACTTGATGGCTAAATAGATGAAATCAAAGTGTGTGTTCTGATGTAATGCCAGAGTGCTAGTATCAATACTACTCATACAAATATTTTTTCTTAAATATTTTTAGCATGTTCAGGATAACTTGTCAGCCCTTCTGGATGAACCCATCTATATATCCTCAACAATGCAAGCAGAAAATACTTGTAGATTGGAATCTACCACTGGACCCTGTGTTGAAACCCAACCTTCTTGTGATTCACAAATTAACTCTGTGCCTTGTGAACTGGATGTCCATCCTACTTGTAACTCACAAACTACCTCTGCTCATAGGGTAATGGTAGACCAGCCTGCTTTTGAATCAGGTAACCCCCAAAAATAACAGCTAGTAAACTTAATTGTTAACGCAAGTTAACTTATTTGTTTAGTCTCAGTGCTCAGTTTGAAAGCATCGTTCTCATTTATTGCTGACAATGCTGATATGTAGAGTACTACTTGCAGAGTATTATTATTGTTGACGACTGTGATGATAAATGATTTTGATAGCCTTAGCTATGTGCCACAGGGGACTCTTACATATTACTACCAGTTTCTCATTCATTACTACTCTGTATATGTACTTCATTGAGTTCTTGTCCCCAACTTATTTGACAGATGCCCTGGGGAACCTCAAGGCAATTTTTCCAGCAAAGAGTGAACTTTATTTGGCTGAGAAGCTGCAGTGTTCAAATGGTGATTTACAACAGACTGTCCTGTCCATTCTTCATGAACAAGGTTTGTAACAAACAAGTTGTCATCATCTTATAAGCACAGTGCTGAATTCCTTCATGATCATGAACAAGTGCATTGCCAGAGAAGAAATCTTTCCAATGCAGCAATGGCTGGGGCTAAAATAACTGTTTTGTAGTTTTAGGTATCAGGAATATCCATACCTACCTCAGATTGTTTTGGTTTCTTCTGGGGGCAGGGGTGGGAGGGATGGCAAAAACCAAATTGTATGAAGCTAAATGAACTGAATCTGCTGAAAGGTGAAGGTTTGAGGCAGGAGGGTCTCAAAGGGAAAAAACTTTCATAGGGGAGGTATGATTTATGAATGTTCTCTGCATCCACACATGGCTCCTGCTGGACATTTAAGTTCTAGCTGGAGTGATGGATGCAATTTTGAACATTATTTTGATTGTAGCAAGCATTGACACTTTTATTTCTTCTGTTTAAAGTGTCAAAGTTGTGTTTGTGATGGTACTTGTGAGCACTGTGACAAACAGAATAGTGCCTTTGTCTTTGCACAAAGAAGCTACACTTAATATAACACAAGGGAACTTTATTTCTTCTAGATCCTGGTGACACCCAAGATGCGTTTGAGTTGCCATTGTGTACAGTGAGAGAACCACCTGATAAAAGCCTTGCTAGATATCAAGCAAAAATGGTCAGCCACAGTCCCAGAAGACAGCTCATTACAGTACAACGATCTTCCAACAATATTATAAGAGATGTCCTCAAAGAATACAAACGTGGTTCATTTGATATCCAAAAAGTTCCAGATGTGGAATTCATTGGAGAAGAAGGCATTGATGCAAAAGGCTTGACAAGAGAGTTTTCTCATATTATTATGTCGTGTCTTCGGGAAGGAAAGGGTGGAATTGCTCTTTTTGAGGGAGAGATGGACCATTTGTTGCCAGTTCACTGTGAAGCTTATGTTGCATCTAACTATTTTTCCTATGTGGGGACGATGATTGCCCACTCTGTCCTTCACAGTGCCATTGGCATGGTTGGATTATCTAGAGCCCTGTGCACTTTACTCATCACCAGTAACATGGAGAGGGCAATGTTAGACATAACAGTGAGTGATGTTCCAGATGTGGAATTGAGAGCAACTGTTGAAAAGGTATGTAATGTACGTGTAACGATAGTGGTCCCAAACACTAAAGAAGGACGCTAAAGGTGATCGATACAGTAACAGATTTTAATGGCGGCCTCCAACTACAACAAAACCAAGCACCTGGTTTCCCCTGGGTC
>OZ037999.1:22663513-22673513 GCA_964035705.1 Porites rus | reverse complement strand
TTATATCATTTTCCTGAAATCTATCCCATTTACCACCAGAGGCTTTTCTCACGACTCGCACCACTCGAATCAATACTTTCACGACTTGAACAAGTGGTGAGTATTGGACAACCTTCGTGGCACCGACTTTGATAAGAACGTTTTGTTTAGAGTTTTTATTATTATTATTATTATCATTATAAGAACCTGCTAAGTACAAAACAATGGCTTCTATCTGCCTGAATTACGTCGGTGAGCTATGTTCAGACACTGAGGTTAATAAACCGACTGATTCTTTAAACCAGTTCGAGTTCGAGTTTGAACCAAAGGGAAGTGAAATAAGTTCAAGTTGGCGAAGAGTAAGAATCAATTTAGTTCGAGCTAACGAGCCGTCTTCCACTGTAGTAGAAACTATCTCACCGAAAAGCAAACACTGCAGTTGCAATATTCGAGCTATTAACTTGTCATTAAGTAAAATGCATACGAAAGAAAAAGGTTGCACACTTTTTTTGATAATCTAGTAATAACATCCACCTAAAGAAAAAACACAGGGAAATTGCTTACCTTGTTTGCCGCCTAGCAGTTTAAACGATGACCGGCACAAACGTGTTCAGTTTTCGCCAGCGCTTAAACGTGCTTTTTACATGGCATCCTCTTATTGAAAATATATCAAGAGAATTGCCAAGCAGGTGAAGCTATCAATAACACTTGATTCATATATTTGCAAATGAAATCGTTTATTATTCTGTTCTGTTTTGCAGGCAATTCATTCGTGTCATTTAACAGTTAATTTGCTTCAAACAAAAACAACGCAGGGAGTTTCAAAATTCCCATTTTTATAACTCGAACATGAAGTAAAATGTGTCCACACATCTTCCAGCGGCTGTCAGGGTTAAAGAGGAAGTGCCATGGCTGTCTAGTTTCTTTTTGTTGAAAATGCCAATTACGCTTCCTTATGCGCTGTGGAAATTAACGTTGAGGAAGAACATGACTTTTGAACGACAAAATAACGGCTTCCTGTCAAACAAATATACTTTCTAAGCTATTAAACATAACGTTACAAACACCAAAAGTGAACTTTGAAAAACTGTTAGGCTAACAAGTATTCAAAAACTCCCAATTCCAATCCTTTTCTGTCCATTCGTGCCTTCTTTTGTATTCAATGTGTTATTAATGTATTCATTAAATGTTTTGAGCAATTATTATTATTATTCTTCAGGCAATTTGGTGCCAGCTCCCACTGTGAGAACTTTGATAAAATTCCGGACACAGCTCCTTTAATGGCACGGCACGGTGGTCGCTTTAAAAGGATGTTTGATAGTTGACTCCATTTGCTTAATGCACCCACTTACATGGTTGTCACTAAAAACTCAAGCATAGAAAATAGCCGCTTGAGTCGAAGACCGTCGGTAAGTCCAGTAAAAATCCTATGGACAATCCCAACCTATGAGCAAAGACAGTGACTTCTCACGTTTCTGTCCGTTGACGCCGACGAAAACAAAAAGAAAGTTTTCACTGTATTTATCCTAATGGCTACGCCACGTTAATGTTTCACTAGCACCATGTGGTCCTTCGCTAGTCCATTGGTAGTCTTGTATAGTCTTACATTGCAGGTGCTCTTTCTTAATTGAATGACAAAAATTTAGAAAGAGAGAACATGACTGCTAAGGAGAGGTGATCACAATAGACTGGATTGAATGAATAGAGAAGAAAATACGGCACAAAGACAGGACCATTGTGGACAACTAAGCACTGTATCTCGAGCAACTGATCTAAAGTAAAAACTGAAGACTTGTGAACATTATCAAACTTAAAGTGTGTTCATACAGTAAAAAAAAAAAACATTTCGTTTTCCAAAAAAAAAAGAGAAATATTGAGTGAATAAATAAACATTGATTATAATAAATTTATTATTAAGCTCTTTTATAATACAAGCAAAGAGTATGAAACTTACAAGAACAACCGACTTATGACTGGATTTTTCGGCTGCCAAACATAACAAAAACAATCATAGTTCTATATTACTGGTTAAACTACTGAGATAATCCCCCAGCCCCCTTTCATAAAACACCGACCTTAACAGTTATAACAACTTCACTTATTTAATGTCTTTTTTTTTTCCACTTCTATTTGTTTTCCTTTTCTTTACAAACCATTTATTAACTTCGAAAAATATTCCCTTCATTCGGGTAAGGCTGCAATTGCAGCTTGGGGTGTTTATGTTTGTATTTTTTTTCTTGATTTTCCATCCACTTGAGCGTGTTTAACTAACGCGGATAAGGAATTTTCATCTGTCAGCTGGGTTGAAATATTAACATTCCTCTACTAGGCAACGAAGAATGCAATATTCCGCACACACAACGTAAAACAGATCATTTACAACAAACCCGCAAAAAGCAAGGCTCACATCTAAACCGATACAAATTAACTAATAAATTCTCGCTGTTCAAGCCACAAAGTGCCTTGCTTTCCAACTTGCCCGGGTCTTTTGAACTCTCTTCTAACACTGGCTGGGATGGAGCTGGGGAGGGGAGACAGGGGCGGTGGCTCAGGGATGCTGTCCAAAAACTTCCGCTTCGCTTGCCTCGACTTGGCGCTTGAGGTGGTGTTGGTAACAGACAAAGATAAAGGCTCTGTGAAGCTTGGTTGCCCAAAATGAGCTAAGGAACTTTCTTCAGCATTGGCACTTGAACAATTTTCCTGGAGGGAGATTCTGGGTAAGTAATTTTGGAGGTAGTTTGATATACCCTGATAAAAACTGGACTAGGGATATTTAATTTCCTCATTTTGATTCACTCGACGCAACAGAGTTTTAAACTCGTCGAAGAGTGAGCTATAACTTTGAGGTTTTTTACATTTATTCACGATCGTGAAGTCACTCGTCAAAATATAATTGCAGCCTATTTAGCCGACAAAGACCAGCTTGGGCCATTTAACCGACAAAGATCATCTTCAAGTCACTAGCTTTACAGGCTGGAAATCCAGTTGTATATCTCAAGCTTCTGTTCTTGTACAGCCCAACCAGTATCGCGACATCAAACAACATGGCAGGTATAGCTCTATAGCATTCTGTACATGGCGACCACGGGAATCATTTTCCGCCACAGTTTTACTTCACCAAGTGAACATCCAGATTCACAACAACTTCGGTGATTTTTAACTAGTGTTTAAATTCTTTTTTTAAACAACATGGGCGGTGTCTTTAGTTGTCGAGCAGTGTAAATTCCTAGTATATTGATCTTTATACAGAAGGTATGATAACACAAATGAGGCCTTTTAACATGGCAGCGTGATTATGCTTTTACTAAAACGATTACTTTACTCGCGCTTATGAGCATAAAATGGTGATATTGTGCAGCGCACCCTTGTAGAATAATGTTTGTATTTAACTAAGTTCCGAACGATAACAGATTCTAAGCCGGTTACGAGAATAATGGTGAGCCTAACATGTTTTGTTGTAAAACGGTAAAACATATCGTCATTTGCAAGTTACACTTTTTTTCTGACGTTAATATTGCTAAGTTCTGATTGTACTTTTTTGTTAATCCCCATTTTTTTTTTTCCTGCTTCAACTGCTCGTTAAATGGCCTCTGCTAGGACATGTCGAGGAAAGTCAGTCCACCTAATTGGAAAAAAAAGGCCCTGTATTGTAATTCAGGATTTAGAATTGACACCATTTAGGCATCGAG
The DNA here is from genome assembly GCA_964035705.1 of Porites rus. Lineage (NCBI taxonomy): Eukaryota > Metazoa > Cnidaria > Anthozoa > Scleractinia > Poritidae > Porites > Porites rus. Next base: position 22,669,845 of record OZ037999.1, on the reverse strand, counting down.
GCCGAAGTTCTGGCTATATTATCAACTTACTAGCACTTTTTTCTTCAGAGAATCAAAGCATAAGAAAAAGAAATTTCAAAGGTAAGTTTACTGTAAAATACTTACGAAGTGCTTACCTTTTTGTTATGATGTGACGTATTGAAGGCATCAGAGGGTTTCCTCGTCGCATGGTTTGCTGGCTCCATCTCGGAAGAACACATATGTGTTGCTTGAGGATACATGCGCACGGTAGTAACTTGTACATCCGCTGAAGGAGAGATGCGTTGCGGGCGTAAGATAGTCGATAACGTCCCCTGAACATTGGCCATGAAGATATTTAAATCCTAAAACGGTGGAAAAAATAGTAGATTAAGCCTTCAAGTCCCAAGAGTGACCAACATCTTTTAAGGAAATGTATGGAGATCAGACTGGAGAATTTGCATGTGGATATTAAGGTTTAGAGGGTTAAGGTATCTCTCTCCTTGAGCAACTTACTGAAGAAAAACATTGTAGGGGGAGGGGCAGGTAGAGAGGTACGGGGCAGCTGAACGATATGGCCTCTACAACACGTAACTAGCTTAATGATTTCCTACAGCTTCTGAATGTATATTATTTTGTATTCATTCATTTTCAGTTGCAGAGCATAAGTTAATGCCATGCAATGGTTAAGCCAGGCTGAAATTGATGGAGAGTGAAGTTCCATAAACTGTGGAAAATAGGAATAATGTACAAACCGGTATCTTATGCTGTAGATTGTCCAATGCAGCACGCAAGTGCGGTTCTCGTGGTTTAAGAGTTAGGCACGACAGTTCACCAAATGACAAGGATGGGCATTGAAGCCGATCATCTGGTCTGACCGTTAGGTTGCTGAAACAGATGAAGTTGCGAGGCTTCACCAGATCGTCAACAGCCACCACCTGTGGAAAAATTACACCATGGTATAAGCGAGAAGACTCTGAGCATTTTTTATTTATTTATTTATTTATACCTCAAGCGGGAACCTTTTTTTGTGGGAAGGACATAAGGTGTGTGGGGAGGGGTGGGAGGGAAAGGGGGGGGGGGGGGTAGGTGGGCTTTAAGAGAGGCTGACTTCAATCGCCCCCATACATAATTATGCCAAAAGAACGGTAGTTTACCACCACTTAGTTTATTTTCACTCAAGAGAAGTTATTTAACCATATATTTTTTTACGTCTATGGAATTTCGACAAAGCTTAAAGCTACGAAGTAAATAAAGCGAGAATCGTGATTACAGTAAAGAAAAAAATAAACTTTCACGATTACACTCTTTCTACTGCAGCTTTTAAAAGACAGCACCACATGAGGGAACTGTAAGTCAATACCTTAAGTCCTCCCCAGAACTTTATTGCCGCTAAATTCATCTCATCGTCGGATATATACACGGTCTGTACACTAGAACAAAACACAAAAACAAAACCGGTAAAAACTTCAAGTGGAAGTGGTGTTCATGGTCGAGTAGTTCCATCATATTTACTCCTGTTTTTTTCTAGGTTTTTCTTTTTTGCCAAGTGCAAAACCTACAAGTTGTCATAGCATTAGTCCCCGTTGTTGTTGTTGTTGTTGTTGTTTTTTAATGACTCGATTCAGGAAATTATAGTAACCCCGTCGGCTAAAATGCAAGTGAGCGTATCTCTATGCCATTTTTTTTAGTTCTCTGAAGTGTGACTTTCTTTGCTCTATCTTGCCCTAATTATAGCAGTTGGACCAATTTTCCAAAGAACATGAATTAGCCAACACGCCGTCACAGCATGGCCTCTTTACTTTACTTGAAAAACTCATTAATTATACATAAAGAAAAAAACAAAAGAAATTAATGTTTAATGAGTGTCTTTATATCTGATAAAGACACGGCTAAACTATACTTCCAGTTTTTTAGACCAAAATAGCGCAGGTCTAAATATTAGAGCAAGAATAAGTTGACCTATATCAGAGATTTTAAAGCCGTTTAAAAAGCGTGGAGTTGTGTATTATCAGGCGTAAAAACTCTCCGCTCTGTCTCGAGTTTTTAAACCTAATAATACACGCCTTATAATGTTCGTTTTTTAAACGGTACTTCCCGGATAATTTTGCTTACATTTGCTTAATAGTGTCAAATTAAATGCAACATTATTTCTAATGATGATGATTATTATAACGACGACCACGATGATGGTGATGATGAAAATGATGATGGCGATGATGACGAGGACGACAACGAAAACGACGACGATGATGTTGCTGATAATGATAACATACTCTTAAAGAGATGACCAAGGACTACTTTGTATCCGCGATTGCCTGCATACCTTGAGTTTGAAAAACAAGAAAGGGGAGTACAGAAAACAACCACTCCAACAATATCCACTTCTGAACATAGCTGGGACGAACCACAACGCAGCTGATCAAAAGAACAGGCCTGCAAGAAAAACGATGACAACCGGTCAACTTTCTATAAGCCTGACACTCCTCTAAGGTCCCTTCCACACGTATCTGGGTATTTTTTAATCCGCAAATATTTCTTTCCGGATTTAAAAATTTCCACGTCCACACACAGCGTATTCAAATTGAACTTTCTCGTCTACAAGTATGCGGATTCACTCTCATTTCGTCAGCTGGTTTGAAAAATGAACTTCGTCTAATGCGAAATTTTTCTCACCATTCTTCCGCAAAAAAACGGTTTCGCTGAAAAAACTGTCCGATCAACCATTAGTTTGCTCCTTTAAGTTCGTTATTGGCGTCCAATTCGTCCATCCGACATCGAAAGAAGCCTGAGAATGTCCGCGCCACCGCATGGCCAAATTGAAGTGTACAGTGATAACAGCTAAGTTTAACTGCACACAAGTCATAAGACTTGACACTGAAGTTTAAGAAGTAAAGAAACGAAAACATTGCGCTCGGCACCATCTTGAATATTCACGGTAAAAAACCTGCCTCGATCTTGTTACGTCACTGGATGAAAAAAAATATCCGGAGTAACCGTCCACCCGATTCCTGATTCATAGCTTATTCAAAAAGTTCCACTCTGCAGAGCGGATTCAAAAATTTGCGAATTCGTATGCCGGATTCACCGGATAGGTGTGGACGAAAGCCGAAAAAGATGCAGATTCAAAAATATCCGGATACGTGTGGAGGACGCCTAAAGTGAACAGGGATGGCTGGTCCCTGGTTGATTTAACCCTTTTAACCCTAATATTAAAATTGTTATTCTCATTTGTTGTCCTTATATGTTTTCAATAAAAGTAGTGGGGAGAATTTGTTGAAGTATCAATTAGACTCATCTTCCCTGATCATGTACTCAATTCTCATGCCCACTCTGTTTTCTAAAGCATTGATATTATAAGGAGAAATTTCATGCTGATGACTCTTTGGCCTTAAAGGGTTAAAGGCAAGATCAACTTTAAAAAAACGACCCGTCCACTAGTTTGCCCAGGCAAAATAAAGAGTTCATACCTGGCGGGCGAAGTAACTAGTGGTCACATTCGCGTCAGTGGGTAGTGCTTCATATCTGGTCGTCCTAGATGCAGTCAACTTGAATGAATCATATCCAATATTAGTACCGTTTTATAACCGATTTTGAATCAAAATAACACAAAAATTGATGGAATCAAATGACCGGCGCCAAAGGTTCCCCAACTCCCCCGTCTAACCCTCATTCACAAAAAAAAAACAATTTAGAATAACAAAAAGGAAAAATAGAGAACGAAAAATCTTAACTCTATAATACGAAGAGAGGTTTACATTTCTAATAACAGAGGTTTTAGAAAAGAAATTGAGAATAAAAATTAGCGATAGCAATGAATGACGTTTCAATGACTCCATGTCATCATTTTCAAATTGTTATATTTTTTAGTTCCTTGAGTTCATTACATAGGGAGTTGCGTGCAAAAGTTTAGTTGCATGTGATTAAAAGAGAAAAATGCAATGTGAAGTGTAAAAGGTACTGATTATTAAAAAGAAACTTAAACTGAACTGACTCTTTCCTAGCAAAACCATTTGCCTGATAATTAGCACCTTTTACCCTTCATATTGTACATCACTAGCTTTACATTTCAAACCAAAACACAAGTATATACAATGACGTTTTCGATTTCTACAAAGTCATGTTATCAGTACTACGATATCTTAAATAGACTATCAAGTTTATTTTAGTCTTCGGAAAGTTAGGCCAACTATGAATACTTGAGGATTTTTCTGGAGCCAAGTCTAATGTTTTTTCGACTGTCGACGTACCTGTAATTCCTGGGCACCTAGTCGACACCTAAGAAGAGAGGGTACGTGACAATTTATGGAGTTACATAACTTATTATGAGTATGCAGTTAAAGTTGAGGGTACGCATGATGCATATGTTTACTTAGAAGTATCACTTGTTCGGTGTGTATTCACTGTAAAATGTCACGTACAATAATGAATACAATAGATAACAGTTTCCCGAGGTAATGGGAAGCTTTAGTAACAACGACGAATACGGCAGCCAAAACGTCACTTGTTGTCGTTTTATTATTCATTTATTTTATTGATTCATTTTTTTACGAACTTAGTAGCGATTATTCCGTTCGTGGCCAAATAGGAAATGCTGAGGTAATGGTTTATATCACTCACATTTGCTTAAATTGTCAAATGCAGGTGAATTTCCTTGGAAATGAATTCCTAGGGACCGAATGCAAGTTTTGAAGGACAAACGAAAACTCGTAGTCGTGTGTGGAGTTACGACCTCCGTAAAACGTCGCACAAGGTAATTTAAGGTGGCTCGATAGGATTTTTCAGGGTCAATACCTCCCAAGGTATTGACGTTGACGTCGAGTGGTGACGGCAAAGAAATATACAAAAAAATCATGATGCAGAGTTCGAGTCACTGTTTTGCCTATTAACCTATTGCTTTTTTGACATGCTCTTTGCCACCGATGTTGTCATTAGCAAACCCCCCCTAATGGCTTAGGCAGAACAGTTTTCAAAAGCCCCAAGTGTAAAAAGTCATAATCTTCAATAAATCTTCTGCAATTACCCATGCGTGAATCCTTTTGTCTTTGTATTGCTGGTACCTATTTCTACATTTCAGGTAGTTTTTGATTAGTCGCCAAAAGGGGAACGTGACACAGCTCAAGCTTAAAAATTACTTTACCTTACACCAGCCGCCGTAAGGTGATATATCCTCAGTCGAGATCCCTCACTCAGTAGTTGCATTACCTCTTCGCTTGGTCGCCAAATACTCAATATGGCATCTGTGATTTGGACAAATATTAACCGTTTCACTTCTACAGCTAAATATGAGGCTGATAGAGGTAGCTTAAACATTGAAGCGAGGAAGAATCTGCTACTGACCATTTCAGCGAAAATGGTACGAGTTGTTTTTGAGTATTTCATGTAATGTGAGATTTGAATGCTTTTTTGTCACAAATTTACAAATACTCTTGTGGTGTCTTATAATCAATTAATACTTCAAAGCCTTATATTCATTCTAAGTTCGATCAACACTTACTTTCTTTTGTACGGTATCTGTAGTCAGTAATCCAAACTTTCAGTAGAGGGACCACATTTCGTTTCAAGTGACACTGAGGGAAAACCAATTAAATATTATTATTATTACTATTATTATTATTATTATTATTATTATTATTATTATTATTATTATTATTATCATCATCATCATCATCATTTTCATTATCATTATTACTTGTTATTATTATTATTATTATTATTATTATTATTATCATTATTATCATTATTATCATTATTATTATAACTATCATTATTACCAAAAATTATTGTTTATTTTCATTTTAATGTCATTACCTACATAGTTTATTTACGTACCTATCACAAAGGAGTTTACAGGAAAACTCGTTGAAAAATACCCTTTTTCGTCTCTTAGAAGTGTGCGATGAATCTCAACATTTAATAAGGACCAGTTACCTCTTCCTCCTGCTCTTGCCAAAATAGTTCAAACTTTCTCTGTAATTCAGCGCATTTCTTTTCCTGTATCAAGCGCTGGTATTCCTCCAGAGCGGTCACTTGGCGTTCATCGAGACATTCCTAAAAGAGAGGAAAGGGTTGTTTGCGATTACATTCGACGAAATCCCCCCTCCCCCCTACTCCACTTCCACCGCTACGCTCAAAAAGAGAAAGACGCTTGGGAACACAGAAAGTATCGAATAAAAATCCAGACCCTCTTGTAGTTAGTATCCATATAAAATGAAGTTCACGGTAGTTATAGGTCAGTCTCACGCACCTTTACCGCGTCGGGGTCAGACGCGCGTGTAAGAGCTTCGTAGATTTCCCTTCCGTCACTCAGCTGTCTTAAATCGCGGGATGAATAAGATCGACGACGAAATTTGGTTGTTCTTTGTGTCTCAATG
>OZ037999.1:22618513-22658513 GCA_964035705.1 Porites rus | reverse complement strand
CTGAGAAATGCGCTGAGAAATACATTTCAAAGGTCAACTTTAACTTAAAGCCTGCTAAGGATTCTATGGGCGGGCTATCATATCAGAAAATTACAGAAACATCTTTTAAAACTCTTTGCAAGTAGGCAGTGTATCTGGATAGTCAGGGTCCTATCTTCTCATAGTCTAGTATATGAGCTGCCTTGAAGGAGACCTAGTCTACTTTTGTCTGTTTAGCCGCCATTGGAAAATCAATCAAATAATCGTCAATAAATCAAAAAAACAATCACAAAGAAAAGAATAAATCAAAGAACTCGACAATGAGAAAAAAACCCAAAGACCAAACACTGAAAACAAACCAACCAGCCATATTCCATAAAACGACACCCTGTCACCTAAACATCTCCGTTATCATCCCTTACCTTTTTATCTCTTCCAGACCAACCATGCCATCGTCTCCAGCATACAGCAGTCCTCCGTCCTCTGTCCTCGCCCCCTCTTCGCCGGTTAAGACTGCCTCGCTTAGATACTTCCTGCCCATAAATCGGAATGAGCCAGCATTGGAAGAAGTAACAGACAACACCTCAAGTGAAACACCCAGTTCAAGCAGCTGAAAGAAAATAAAAGAAGTGACGGCTGGAACAAAGTAATCTATTCGGAATTCTACCAGGCTGAGCGCAAGAATGGCTCATACTAAAAACTATTTCAAACGATATAATAAATAATACATAACTATTTAGAGGTAAGACTGGTTCTTTGTTTAACTGATTACTGTTCGAATTGCAATTCGGAAATATTGGTTTTTGAGGAGAGACCGGAGTACCCGGAGAAAAACCTTTTGGTGCAAAGGAGAAAACCAACAACAAACTCAGCCCACCTATGGTGTCGACGCCGGGATTTCAACCCGGGCCACATTGAAAGGAGGAGAGTGCCGTTAATATTGCGCCAAGGCCACACTTGCTCCCGTAATACTATGCGATAGAGGTGTTATCATGACATGACTCCTCGTCAACCTAAAGGGACTGTGTTATGCTAAAATATTTTACATTTAAGAATTACAGGCCATCGTACCTCTACAGTGGTAAATCCACCGGGTGTAGCGTTTCCTGTGATTTCTCTAATTTTCACCCTTCGATTACCACGACGAACTTGAGAAAGGAATCCAGGCTGAGGTTTGACTTTACAGTCCGTCTTTGATATCAAAGCAATAAACAGGTTAGTGATCAGGTAAGCAAGGCTTTAGCTTATTACTTTATGTTACTAAAGCTAGGGTGGGTCATGGCAACTAGGAGAAAAAAGGGTAACTAATATAAATTTTCCAGCAAATTACATTCAGAGATGTCTCATTGATTGTAGCGACAAACTTGAGAGGATGTCAAGTTAAGCTCTGACTTAAGCTTGGTCTTAGATATCGAAGCAAAAGGCAGGTTAACACGACACCCAACAAATTTCGACCGGCTCAAAAATTTGATCACACACTTTTAAACACTGAACTATTCAACATTTTCGCTCTGTTCAAAGGTTAGACTATCCCTGGCAACAGTAGAGAGTGTTTTCCTTTACGGCAGCGAAACATTAACTCTAAGTAAAAGCACTGAAAAGCAAATTTTTGGTGCCTATACTAGACTGCTTTGCACAGCGCCAAACGTTTCTTGGAGGGACCACATCACAAAATTAATAAAGATCTGTACGGTTATCTCCCAAAAGTTTCTAGAGAGAGTAGCTTGGCATTGTGTTAGACAAAAAAGAGGAGTCATCGAAGCTTGTGTTGTGGCAGCCACAACACGGACAAAGTAAGATAGGAAGACCCAGGACCACATACGTACACACTCTGCTTGAGGACACCGGGTTCGCCACTCTCGGACAACTCGGAACGACAGTGCTAGACCAAAGGGACTGGCGAGGGAGAATCCATATCCGAACTGGCACTCGACCATACTAACTAACTAACTAACTGTTCAAAGGAACTTTGAACGGCTAGGCGTCTTAATTTTGGTACAGTTCCGGTGGTTCCGTGTAAACGGAGCACCTAACCGCATCAATTTTCAGCCGGTCGAAAATTCGTCCGCTGCCGTGTGAACGAAACCTTGCTGTAAGCTTAATGGTAATTAAACACAAATCACGAAGTAAGAACTAAACCAACCTCGGATAATTCTGTCCTACTTTTCGAATTAAATGTGGTGTTAGGGGATGAAATCTTTAGCTTTTTCGAAGAAGGCTCCACGTCTGCGGCTCCCGGGCTCTCCAATGGCTCGAGGATGGGACATCCAGGAGCTGTACAGCGCACCAGCGGGGAGACGTTCCTACTGACAACCTGCTTTCGATAAGGCGTAACAAATGGCGGCCGTGGTCCACGCATTCTGCGGCATGCTGGAGAATTTATCGGAGTGCTTGTTCTTGGAACACTGAATGTTTTGGTCTTCAAGCCGCTAGGTGTGACTGCTTGTGATGGCCTCGGGGAGCGGTTACAATCTGTGTCAATGTGGCGCCTAAATTTTCCACAACAAAATGCCAAACTTAGTTCCTGACAAAGGTCTTTAAAATACTCCATACCGCGTTCACTAACAGTCTGTTCATACTTTTTTGTGGCAAAATGCAATTTATGCGAAGCTAAACTAGAAACAATGCTGGCCAGCGGGTACTTTTGTAGTGGCTCCCGTTCCGCGGGGAAACCCCAGGGAAATTGAAGAGCTTGATGACTTTACAGCGTTCAAATGGCTGGTCTTCCTTGCACAATTAAGAGTGTTTTGCGTTTAAGCTCCCTTGTGCTGATTTCTTCCCTGTCCCTCCCTCCCTTCCAGGTAAGTGTGTACTGTGTCTTATTTCCACTGATCTAGTTGGTCAGTGTGAAGGTATCGGTGGTGGTTGCCGCTCACTGGTTGCCTTGGATACGTTGTGTTTGCCTCTTTTGCGCTTGGCACCACCATCTTATAGAGCACCTACACCCAACCTCATATATTGTCGATGAGTTTAAGGGCTTAACAAGATCATTTACACTTTCTTATATATATATAAGGCTCGGCGGGAAGCAAAGATGGTCGCGCGCTTTTAGCTCCGTGGAACCACTATATCCTTTAAATTAAGAATCCTTTTTATTTTTCCAAATATTAGGGCAAGATATTAGTTTCACTTTTTTTGCCGTTTTTCTTTTTATTTCTTCAGTTGTTTATTCTTTTCTGTAAACTTGTTTATTCTATCAACAAGTAAAAAAAAATTTACCCATACTTAGTTAATAAACCTTAGCGAATGCCTAGTGATGAGATGGAATACCATGCTCTTATTAAAGTACCCATCACCTAAAATTTTATATTTTCTTATCTGAAACTATACCTTAATAAAATAACTTCTGCGAAAAAATTTTGCGGTTTGAACAAAACGCGATTTTTTTACCAATTTTTGGAGTCTACATTTTTGCGGTACACCCGCGCCGCTAATCATGCAAACTAGCAGGCTCACATATGACGTCATGTGACGTAAATTAAGGAACTCGCATTACCTTGCCTTCACCAGCTGTACACAAAAAAGACAAATTACAAGTAAGGATTGAATCACGATGTCTTCGAAAGAAAAAAGTTTTTCTGAAAAAGAAAAACCTATCAGAACTCTCAATTTTTTCCTGTCGATAAGGTCACGTGTTCCTTAAAGTAGGTTATATGACGTCACAGTCCGAGAGAAGACTAAGACGAATGGTGTGCCAAAATGGCGGCAAATTTAAACGTTTTTAAAAAATTCTAAAAAAATCGTCTTTCGTTCAAATCGCAAAATTTTTTCGCAGAAGTTATTTTGATACGGTGTAGTTTCAGATAAGAAAATAAAAAATTTTAGGTGATGGGCACTTTAACCTATTCAATCCTGGACTACGTAATAGCAAGATTATTTATCTCCAAAGCTTTACATAGGTATACGAAATCCCATAGTGTTACCATTCAATTAAAAACCTCTTAGGCAGAACTTTTGCATGGTAATATTTATTTCTTCCAATTTTAGAAGGTAAATTTTACGATTTTGTGAGCTTTTCTTTGGCCCTACTAGGAGTAAGAGTAGTAATAAAAGCAGAGAAATACCTTGGAGTACTCGCACTCTGTACTTTATCGACCCTGGCAAGCCGAGCCTGCAGAGAGGTGTTAAAAGATCTTGTCCTTCGATCGTGTAAAACACCTGAAAAGAACCGTAACAATGCCAAACCAGTTACACATTACAAACTGCATACTCTATGCTGTTCCACTCCGTGATTCCACTACAATTTACTGTTATTAGTCAGTCTCTTCCATGGAGACAGCTTTCCATTGGAAAGCGAGTCTCCCAAATATCTTTTAAGTACGTTTTGAAACTAACCTGACGGAGTAGTTGTGCGAGGTTTCATTCCATTTCGTGAACTGAACATGCCTTTGGTACACTGCAACTGAAATTTCACTACAAAATGACATCGCACTATTACCCTAACAAGGGCTAGTTTTTAAAGAAATTTGCTGGGGAGGGTGTAATATAAAAATTGGGGTTAATAGTGAGTTGATAAACCGTTAACATAAAAGTCAAAAGCTGGCATTTGGCTTGCCCCTCTACAAAGCGAGCCCGAAGCGATACCGCAGACGAAAGGCTGGTGCAAAAAACGTCAGCTTTGGATCTCTTATGTTGGATAGGCAATTTGCTTTAGAAACTCAGTCGATAACGGCAGATTTGTAATGCCGTATTAAAATAGAAAAAATCAACTTTTAGGCAAATAAGTCATGTGATACTTTTGACAAGTTGTTCTAGTGTGACTAAGGCTACGTTCTGGGTTCTGACACTCTTTTTGAACAAATACTTCAAGGAATTTTTTAAGGACTTTAAAGGACACATTTCGCATTTTTCAAGGACTCATTTCAGAGCAAAAAAAAGGCTGGAGTCTACGTCTTTGTTAGTTCTTTTACAACAAGAGCAATTTTATCCCGAAAGTCCTTCTGTGTTTGCTCCTTTTCCTTTGCAGTTCTATTTAAACTACAAGTTAGTATAGGTAATAGCATGATTTGTAGTGATATTTCGAAATTGTTCTACTTAATTTGAGACAATTTTGAAATAATTATCACGAGTGGTATTTTTGGCAAATATCACGTACAATTCATGGTATTATCTGTTTTTACCACTAGCCGCAAAAGGTTTGTAATTTTCACATGTAGGTATTTCAAATTAAGCTGAAATACAACTGCTCTAAGCCAATCAGATTGCAGAAATTTCTCATTTAGTGGTATAAGCATTGAAATTCAAGAACTTTCCAGCGCCGACTGCAATTTTCAAGGCCTTGAATTTTTATTTTAAAAATCAAGGACTTTCAAGGATTTTCAAGGTGCGTGCCAACCCTGTAATTTCACACTGAGGCACCGGACGAATTTTCGATCCGCTGAATAATTTGATAGGACACTTCGTTTACATGGAACCGCTTAATATGGTCGCTCTGCTTACACGGAAGGGACAAACCAGGTTGAGTTTTAACTTTTCTTAGTAGTTTACCATCTGCCAATGGGCAGAACTTTATTTTGGCCAATCCAAACAGGCATTTTTCAGCTGAGGAGGTACTCCGTATCCATGCAACCACAAATGTGCTGTAAAAAAAAATTGAGACGATCATATTGTTCACACCGCACCTGCCAATTTTTTCACGTACATCTAATGTTAATAAATCACCTTGAGATTCAAGAGACTGAAAGTAAAAGGATTACCAAACAGTCTCAATTTTTTTTACCGTCCGGAAGTTCTGTCTACCTATTGGTGGAACTATTGTTATTAATAATTAAATTGCAAAAAAAAACAAACAAACAAACAAAGAAAGCAAAAACCCGTTTTAAACTTGAAAACGGGTATTTGCTTTCTTTGTTCTTGTTTCGAATGATTCAAAACTTACAGACAGACAGTTACTTACTGGAGATGAGTGACGCCTCGTAAGGTTATGATTTGAACCAAGCACGACTCCTGGATACAAAGAAAAATGCAAAACATATTGCCTTGAGACTTCGAGTGGAGTTGTTCTTCACACCTGCAGTATCTCAATGATTTCAATTTTATGCTTGACAGCTTACTTTCAAGCGGTTTTTGTCTAAACTCTTACGTTTACCGCGCGCTGCAATCTAAATTGCTATTATAGTACCATGGTAACACGTCTGATACCATATAAATAATTTGTCAGAATATAAGAGAGCCGAAGAGGATCCTTCAAACTCTTCGCATTTTAATGACCACTTTCTACGTGTTCAGGATATAATGCGTTGGTAAGCGCCGAGGTGAGGAACAAAACGCCGTTTCGGTTTACAAAATGGGCTTACAAGATATTCTATGGTGGCTACTGTTAGGGTTACCTGATTGACGTTTAACTGTCCTTCTTTCCTCGAGTGAAACGTCAGCTTCCGACGTGTCAAACGAAATTCTCTCAGCAGCAGATCGCTCTTCCTTCTCATTAAGGTACTCCGAGAGATCCATAAATGATTCATCAGCAAGGAGAGCTTCGGAGCTTTCGAGCACCTCACGCGTCACGACCTGGTCATGCTCAGAAAGGTGACTCTCTACTGGTAAAGGCATAACAACACCTTCCACCTCAAACGAAACAGCTGGGGCTGTACTATTTCGTTTGGGTTCTGTGTGAAATGGAGGATTTCCTAAATTCGAAGACACTGAACAGTTATGACTGTCGATACTAGCCATTGTTTCTCTCGCCTTAGCGAGCGCCGAATCAGAGATTTGTACCGATTTACCAGCCGCAGTTTGAAAGCCAGAGAAAGTAGACCGACTAGTCGTGCAAGGCTGACCCTTGTCAACTTTCTCTCCAAATGTTTTGTCAGTTAGATTCACTAACTTCGCTGCCTTCTCCAAAGTATCGCCAGACTTTTCAGCGCTCAGTCTACTTTCAGGTTGAAACTCAGAAATAAAACCGCTTCTGCTCAGTCGTGAAGATACAGCGTTGCTTTTAGTACTCCATTCAAGAGATTTGTCAATCTGCTTCATTATTACCGTACCTTTATCAAGTGCTTCTTTAGAAAGTTCAACACTCCGTCCGCTTGCCGTTTGAAAGCCAGAGAAAACTGTTTTACTCCTTTGACAAGATGCGGTATTGGCCTTGCTTTCTTCAAGAGATTTGTCAATCTGCTGCATTATTGCTGTCCCTTTCTCAAGTGCTTCTTCCGAGAATGTAATTTCTTGCCCACTTGCCGTTTGAAAGCCAGAGAAACTTGTTTTACTCCTTTGACAAGACGCGGTATTGGCCTTGCTTTCTTCAAGAGATTTGTCAATCTGCTGCATTACTGCTGTCCCTTTCTCAAGTGCTTCTTTAGAAAATGTAACTTTTTGCCCACTAGCCGTTTGAAAGCCAGAGAAACTTGTTTTACTCCTTTGACAAGACGCGGTATTGGCCTTGCTTTCTTCAAGAGATTTGTCAATCTGCTGCATTACTGCTGTCCCTTTCTCAAGTGCTTCTTTAGAAAATGTAACTTTTTGCCCACTAGCCGTTTGAAAGCCAGAGAAACTTGTTTTACTCCTTTGACAAGACGCGGTATTGGCCTTGCTTTCTTCAAGAGATTTGTCAATCTGCTGCATTATTGCTGTCCCTTTCTCAAGTGCTTCTTCCGAGAATGTAACTTTCTGTCCACTTGCCGTTTGAAAGCCAGAGAAACCTGTATTACTGCTTTGCCAACATGCGGTATTCTCCTTGCTTTCTGCAAGAGATCTGTCAATCTGCTGCATTATTGCTGTGCCTTTCTTAAGTGCTTCTTCCGAAAATGTAACTTTTTGCCCACTTGCCGTTTGAAAGCCAGAGAAACCTGTTTTACTTCTTTGCCAAGATGCGTTATCGTCCTTGCTCTCTTCAAGAGATCTATCAGTCTGCTGCATTATTACTGTGCCCTTCTCAAGTGCTTCTTTAGAAAATGTAACTATTTGCCCACTTGCCGTTTGAAAGCCAGCAAAACTTGTTTTACTTCTTTGACAAGATGTTGTATAGAACTTACTTTCATCAAAAGATTTTTCAATCTCCTGCATAATCATCGCCCCTTTTTCCATCGCCTCTCCTGACATCTTAACGCTGATACCACTGGCGGTCTGGAAGCCCGAAAAACTACCTGTCCGCTTTGAATAAGGGGCACAGTTGCCTTTCGTGGGAGATTTTTCTATCTGCTTCATAATCGATACAGCCTTCTGAAGGGCTTCGTTTGACAATGTAACCCTCTTTCCACTTGCAGTTTGAAAGCCAGAAATACTTGTGCCATTTTTTTCCTTAGACAATTCATCATCCATAGCAGATGAAATGGGATGATATGAAGCACTTTTTCTTTTCCCTCCTTCAAGACATGTTTCAGTACCTTTTGTTGTCTTCGCTCTATTATTCATTGACTCACTGGACAATTTACTGTCTTCCTTTTCGGGAGTTTGGAGGGATCGGTCTATCTGTTGCATTATTTCAACCCCTTTCTGCACTACCTCATTTGACAGCATTAAGTTCTTCCCAGAGGCTGTTTGAAAACCTCCAAATTTAATTGTATTTTCTTTCTTTTTCGCATTTCCCTGCTCTGATAACACTTGGCGTGTAGAAAACGTTGCTTTTTCTAATGATAAAGGGTCTCCATGTTCCCCATCATTCCAAACATTTTGTTCATCACAACTGTCAACCTGATGCATTATACTTGCTGCTTTATTTAAGGCTTTTTCAGACAGCTGTAAGATCTTTCCGGAGGCAGTTTGAAGAGCAGGAATACTATTATTATTACTATTATTTTCGCTAGCGGAATGAAAGCGACCTACGTTTGAAACCAATGAAGACGTCTCCCTCACGTTATCACAGTGCTCCTCTGACGAGTCTTTCAAACGCATTTCACAAATGTTGTCATCATTCTTGCACTTACCAGCAAATAAAGAATTCTTTTTAGTTTTACCGGCTGTGATTGAAATATTAAGAAACCCACCTGAGCTTTGACGTTCGCTACTCAGATTATTGTCAGTTTCAACAGTTGTACTGTTAATTACGGCTGCCTCTGACATAGGGGCTGACTCAAGGCATTGACTGTTAGAACCGTCACGACCTCCAATGCTTCCTCTCAAAAATTGTGGACCGTTCGAATCAGGGGTAGGGTTTTTTACCTCAGCGACCATTTTAATTCTTTCGTTTTCTTCTGTTATCGTCTTTAAGGAATCTCGCCGTTTTCGCTTGCAGTCATTCAGTAAATCCTCAAGTAGCGAGTCATTATAGTCATCGGTTTGTTCAGTTTTAACCTCGTCAACGTTTTGCAAGTCATAGTTTTCATTTGCACTGGCTGAAGCAGTACAAGGGACAAAACGTGGAAATTCTTCGCGCTTTCGTTTCTTCACGCCATCCAAAGGGATCCTTGATGCGGCCGCCACAATATTTCCCGCCCCTTTAAAAGGCAATTTCTGGCAATCAAGGAGAGTGCCATTACCGTCCCTCTCTGAGGTCCTTTGTTTGTTTGTAGCTCTGCCGTCGCAAAGTTCGCCCCCTTTTCTAGTTGGAACACTGCGGTTTAGATTCAACTCAGTATCGATTTCTAGTAATGTTTTCCTCGCATTTCTGAATGCGGCTTCAGAGACATGGACCTGTTTACCGCTAGCCGTTGAAAAGCCAAGAAACTCCGAAGGTACCGATGATGACGCATGCTTTTTGATGTAAGAATTGATTTCTTCGCCCGCTCCAAATTGCTGCAATTCACGTTCTACGAGTCCATTCCCTCGGTAGCAAGAATGCTCACTGTTTACAAATGGTGTTTCCTCGCTTAATGTGGTGACTGAATGCTCACTTTCGCTTTCTCTGTTTACAGCCGCCATTCCTCCTGCCTTCGCTTGAGTAAATTCGTTCAGAGAGTCTGACACGCATTTGTCTCTTTCACTACTATGGAAACTTAGATCCCTCTTTCCAATACTAGAACCTGTCTCTTTGCTTTCAATCGAATAGGTAAAATTCATTTCAGGCTTAGGGGATGAGCAACTCAAGACATTCAACCCAACTTTAGCACAATTTGCCTGAGGAGGTGACAATAGAGTTTCTACGGGGAACTGGCTCAGTGCGTCCATATCGAAAAGAACATCATCGGTTTTACTTGTTCCATTACGTTTATAAGCCTCAAAGGTTAACGACGTCTTTGCTTCACTCATGGTCGATTCTGTCTCTTTATCATTGTCTGAACCAGCGTCATCGACAGAAGACACAACGGCGGTATATCTGTCAGGTTCGCAAATCTCGTCAACTTTAAGTTTTTTCGTTACTGTTTTTTCACCGGTAGCACCGTTGCGACAAATTGTTTGAACCTCTGTTCCATCGTTGACTCTTTCCTGAAAGGGTTTCTCTGGTGTAGTTGCCTTATCTTTTCTCGGAGATGACAAGCTGTCAACAGCAACGGCAGTTTCCCTGGCACGCTTCCTTTTGTCTGATTTGGTTACGTGGCTTGAAGTTGGGTACAAGAACCGTTTTGGTCTGCTGGATCGCCTTAACCCAGAAGCTATGCACGAAGAACTTCTGAAACGTTTACAGGGATCATTTGCGGATGATCGAGGCGTAACGGTCTCAGCAGTCGGATTGATTCGGTTGCTAGACAAGGCTTCACTGACGTGTTCAATTGTACATCCTTTACCTTCAATCCCTTGGTCCATTACTATTCCCGCTGCAAAATCAGTAGTTTCATTCCTTAGTATTGCTGAGTCACCTCCTGTGGCAATTGGTCGGCTTTCAGGGTCTTCTGTAAGTTCATCTCTTGCAGTCTTGTTAAAGGCAACGTCAGTGTGAAACGAATGGTTGTTGGTGATTGGCGACAGTGAGGACCCTGGGAAGACAATAGAAACTGAAGTCAGAGCTACGTTGGGAGAGATAAATGGAGCGGAACGCCAAACGTATATCTCCTTTTTGTTTCCATGAAGGACGCCGGTGGCAAATAAGGTCACTTAACGGCCTCCACGCTTCTCTATGGCACGGAACAGCTCGAATTTTGAGGTGTTCTAATAATATGTCAAACCATAGGGGTCAAAACTTCAATGTAACTTACTGCCGTACACGAAAGTATACATGTAGATTACGTTTTCTCTTCAGAATATGAATGATAAATTCGACTGCAGGTTTTGTTTTTTACTATTATTCAGTTAATTATTACCTGTCATTAATTTATCCTCACTGTTCGCCAGTCTAAACACAATGATAGAAGCCTTTTTAGAACAAAAAAAGGTATTGCACAACATACCTCGTCCAGAAGATCGCGAATTTCTCTCCTCTCCACCACAAATCTTGTCTGTCTCACGAGCCATAGCTGCTTCAAAAGACCTTGACGGAGATCCAAAAGATAAATCTGAGGTGTCAAGACTGCAGCGTGCCTCTGCTGACCGAGAAGTGACATCACAAACACCCTCGACTTGCTCCTTCAGACAGGACAGGCTGGACGACTCAGCTAACAGGTGCGTGTCACGTGGCAGACTCAAGTCATCATTCATTGCATCAGATCTGGTAGTGTTTGAAATGCTGGGTTTGGGTGTGGATTGGGCGAGAATCGAAAGGGCAGCCCGTGTGGAGGGTGAGAGAAGGCCTTTTGAACATGGAGATTGTAATGGGCGTTGGTTAACAAGTGATACAGCATCGAAGTCTGTGTCAGACCGACAACGTTTTTTCACGAGTGGTGAAGCCACCAAAGACTTATCAGCAAGGTTTTGAGAGATTTCAGGGTCCAGATGAGTTGACTCGTCTCGACTTGAATACTCAAGCAAGTATTCCTGAATTGTAGACGAGTCATTCGCTACCTTTTCTTTTTGAACCGTACCAAGAAAGTTACCCGCTGCATCGTGAGGATTTAACGACTGGTTGTCTTTAACGGTGGCATCTAAGGACGTCTCCAGTGGTTCTACTGATTGATTTGTGCTGATACTAGAGAAAAGAGCTCGGGCAATACACTGCAAAAAGAAATATCCATTCTATTTCATTCTACGTTTCACTTTTTTCTCTCCTTTATTTATGACCGCTATTTATTCCAGGCCACAGCTATGACTGTGTGCTGATGGTGTTTCTTTACATGTAAATATCAACTCCGTTAATATTTACATATAAAGGCATATGTGCATATGCAGTACCTAATGTACTGTACAATCGAGGTTTCGAAAACCTCGATTTTAACGCCTCTAAGTATTCTTAACGAAACAGTTTACCCTGGAGTTTCAGGGCAGTCATGTGATTTCTTCAACAAAAATTACAACACTTGGGTAGGCTTGAGTTTTAAAACCGCCCTTTCCGCTCGAACAAACTTACAAAAGAATATTGGAATTTTAATGGTTTGTCAAATTGCCAGATGGAATTCTGTACTTAAGGTACATGTAGAGTGAGATGGGCTGTCTGCAGGCCTTGGTCTCCTAATAAAAAGAAGTTTTTTTTTTTCCTTCAAACATAAAGAGCGAAGCTAGTTTTCTTCCTTCAAACATAAAGGGCAAAATGCATTCTCGTGTGATATCTGATTGGTTATCGGCATCTGATATCAACATTAATACGAGAGAATGATAGGACAGTATGAGTCATGCCAAAGTAATGAGACAGTTGGAGCTGTAATAAGACAGTTACTGGTATTTTTTTCGTCCTCCACGTCTAACATAAAATGATCGAGAGATCTTACATGGGAAAGAATTCCAACATAAGAAAAATATGTTTCAGCTCACCTTAGACGTGGGTTGCCCTTCCTGTGTTGTTGTTTCTTCATCAGCATTTTTTTGACCATCGGGTTCCTCTATAAGTGCAAGTAAAAGGGCGTGATGAGGTTGTGCATTTTGCAAGTTTTTTCTTTCTCCTATAAATGAAAACACCATAATCGTGGAGTGTGGGTTCTCGGGACATAAAACATCCCGAATCATTTATAGGTGTCATTTTGCAAGCTTGCTGAACAGGGTTAAAGGGGCGATCTCACGGATGGATTGTTCATTTTGCTTAAAATACCAACTTCACGTCCTTATTCACTTTGAAACTTGAGAAATCACTTGTAAATAACAAAAACAACTTTGTGTCAAGCAGATATGTCTCCCAAACATTATTTCAGTCATTACAAACGGCAGAAATGAACTTTGCCGGAAAAACTGTTTGGCAAGCAAGTTTTCAAAAACCACAATTGCATTCCGTTTCAATTTTCTTCTACAAGTCTGTCCATCAGTGCTTCCTTTTTTATTTCCTATGTTATTCATACCTTCTTTTAACGTTTGGAGCGGTTATTTTAATGTTTCACTCAGTTTGGTGGCAGTTTCCTCTGTTTGGATTATGCTTATATTCGTGACACAGCTTCTTTAAAACTGTGAGCGAAAAAAAGATTGATTGTACCTTTGAAATGTGCGAGGCGATTTTTAATCTTAGTCCAAATTAAGCTTATGTCAATCACAAGCAGAGAGGTACGAGTTGAAATAATTAAACTTAGATGCCAAAAAGATTTGAGAAATGGAAAATTGAAACGCAATTACTTTTTAACCCTAGACACAACATCATCTTCGGGAAAAGGGGAAAAAGGGGAAATAAAAGGTAATGTCTGAATGCTTGAGTAATTGGACAGAACGCACCGGAAATATAATAAATTTTTAAAAAACATGTGCTCAGTTATAAACGTTTTCAACAGAGACAACTAAATTAAATACGTGCCGCGTAAAATATCTCAAAGGTACATGTATGGTCGACAAACATGTTCCTAATATAGAATTTAACAACG
This sequence comes from Porites rus, assembly GCA_964035705.1. NCBI lineage: Eukaryota > Metazoa > Cnidaria > Anthozoa > Scleractinia > Poritidae > Porites > Porites rus. The sequence goes on along the minus strand of OZ037999.1, from coordinate 22,644,855 downwards.
CCAACGGCACAATCGTTAAGAACTTTTTTTGTCATCAACTGCAAGAGCAGAACCCGCTAATGAAAACAAACTGCACTTTATAAATTAACGGACTTTTTGCTACAGTTCAACGACCATTTGGGAATCTCTATTGAATATCGGAGGAGATTTTTGATGATAGTCAATTCGGGCCTAATCTTGAACCCAATCCTCCCCAAATGCATGAAAGGAAAACCTTTAAAAACACAGTAAGCTTACGCATTAACACTAAGAGCCAAATATCTGGCAAACGAGTTTTTCTTTCTTTTCCTTGTCTCTACATAAAACCTTGAGAACAAGCGAAAATAAGCGAAATAAACGGAAACGTGCAGGAAATCACCTCTCACGAGGACACGAGCTGCGTTTCTGGCAAATTCTAGGCATCGTTCATAATATTGTGTAATCTACTCACTCTACGAACTTTCTCTAATCGAAGAGACTGAGAGAAAATCGTACTCTAAACTAAACTTCGAATGTCAATATTGTTTGAATGGTACCGTGCTCTCTTGTGCCCTTATTTGTGCTATGAAAGGTTAAGGTTCGAGCCTCCTGTTAAAGATTCTACCGGATCATGCTTGTTGCCACTGTTGGGAGAGCGTTCACGCAAGCGATCGTATTTCAGAACATCGATGCAGAAGGGGATTTAATAATCACATGAGCCTAATCGAATTCAATGAGTTACGATCACGAAAAGTACAACATCTGAATCGATTCGGAAACGGCTAATAGAATTTGCATCGGCTCAGTCGCTCTTCACGGCTGGCTCAGCTGGTAATAACGGCTGTTGACCAGCGTTGATTCACACGCTGAACATCAAATGACTGAGCAGAACCAAATGCAACAAATTTTTAATGTAGTTTACTGAAATGCGCCTTTCGTTTTTTCTCTTTTTCAGTTTAGTTCGGCTTGTATAAATGTCGGCGACTTAATCAATTCAGCTGGATAAATTAATTTGAGCGGGCCAAAATTTGAATTCGATTCGGCTCATGTGAAGTATGGTGTCTGAACCAGGCGGAAACTGCTTGTTAGCTATTATTTCAGGTGAAGAGAGGCAATTATACCTAAAGAAGCGATTTCTTACATTGTAGGTTAATTCCATATAAAAGATTACACTAATTACGCAATAAGTCCAGCCAAAAGAGTCCAAATAAAGTTCCAGTTCTGCAAATATATTTATTTTTTCTTTCTTCAAAGGATATATGTCCGACGAAGTGATGTTTTTTTGGTCGGACAAAAAATGCGGTCGGGTCGCATTACGCGTCTTTAACGAAAAAATGGGCATGGAACATGCGTGATTGGAGGGTGATTACTGATTGCAGCTTTACATTCACTTCTTTAATATTATTTCCTTCGTATCTCCAGGCAGAGTTTGCACGTCTGCGGCAAGGTAATAGTTATCGGTATTAATTCTGTTCAGACTTAATGTCCGACCACGACTAACCTCAGTCATCATTTCGTCATTGGCCAACTGAATTTTAGTCGAACATGTCCGCGATGACCGATTGTTATTTGCAGCTTGGTTCCTCTGAATTTCTGGCCTATTTACTAATGGCTGTGTCAGAATGGATAGAATTTTAAAATTTATCCATTAAAATAAATTAAAGCTGATGGTTGAGAAGCAGTTATTGGTTGGTGATGTTTCAGTGCTGCACAAGGTTGTTATCACTTAAAAGTCTTCTTAGGATTTCACAACATGACATCTGGCTGTGTCTATGACATTTTGACAGATGACAATTGAAGGGGAAGATAGGAAAATTTTCAAGCTTAACTCTTTCTAATACCACTTTTTTGCACACGTGGAGCATCTGGTTACGAGCCAAAGGGAGGAAATCCTGACAAAAGTTTGGAAAGATGCAGAGGTATCAACCGGTTAAATCACTGTCCAATGGACAAAAAAAAAGTGTTTAACCCAATTATATTATTCAATTCGTAGAGATGTTATTCAGTCAAGATCTGTCTCATTCTAAAACTAACAGTGAGGTGTAGGTCAAAAACGTTGTGTAAACCGTTGAGAATCCTCAATCTTCGGTGAAAATAAAAACGAGAATTAGCGCTTCTTATCGTAAATTAACATTAGGCATGTAATTTCAAAACAGAACTAAATAAAATATGCTTTTCGCCCTGCTCTAGAAAGCCGCTAAAAGCTTCGTCCAAACAACATGAATAATATATGGCACACAACACATAACGGCCTCGGGGTTTTCTTGCAAGAAGCCTTAACATTAAATGTTAAGGCTTCTTGCAAGAAAACCAACCAAATTAAGCCAAGTCCCAAGTTAATTATTGATTGGTCAATAATCTGACAAGAGAAGGAAAAGATAAGCTAATATCCTTTCAGAATTAATAGATGGTAGAAATGGGTCTTTCTCGTTTTCCTCTTAACGCTCATATAACAAAAAAAAACACGTTGCTACATCGCCCGTTTTTTTCGTTAACTTCTTTATTATTTATGATCTCTCAGTTGAAAGCGAACTCCCTGAGGAAACAAAATACCCCATTTTACCTTAAAGTTATTTTAAAGCTCTAGGAAAATAATTATCACAACAGGGGTAAAGTCTGCTACATAACACGTCGATGAGATCTACAGAAAATGTTAAATTCTTACTTCACCAGTTCGTGCGAAAAACCGCGCTCGCTCTTTGAGGACTTACGGCAATGATAATGAACAAATGGTTCACAAATCACAGATAAGCAAACTAAGCGTAACTGTTCATAGAAGTATTGTCTCCGTACTGTTGGCTATTGATGTTTTTCAAAGTTTAGTCTCCGGTTAATGGCGGGTTGAATTTATATCAGGGATCATTAAAACTTCAAAGCAGACTCGCCTACCCGCAGCTGTTGATGGTGATACGATCTTCAGTGGTGGGGTTGCCATTGAATCCGACCACTCCGCAGGTTCGTCATCCTCACTTCCCGCTAGAAGGCAATAAAGTGAACTTCTCCTCTGCCCCTGGAAGAAAGAAATCAAGCGGAACATTACTTCTTTCTTGCAAGAACGAATTTCCAAGGTAACAGATACTCGAGAATTAACCGAGACAACGCAAACTTATCCCGTACACTCCTGCTGTGTTCGTATATGAACTATCTTCTTTTTTTTTTCTATTTCTTCCCGCTGCAGAACTTACGCTTTTAATGTAAGCTAGCTCAGTGCAAAGCGGTTGTCATCGAGGTAAGTCTTTGCCAAAAAAAGCAATATTAGTGACTACTGAAAAACTGAGACGTTATGCATAAACATAGCATAAAAATGACCCTGATTACAGATCTATAGAGCAACTGAAGATTATGTAAAAATACATTGACTTCAGTCAAAGGGACATAAGCTTAATAACCACAAGTCTCTTTTAAGAGTCATACAGCATTCATTTTTTCATTTATTCCTAGTAAAAAATGAGAAGAATTGCAAAATAAAATGTCACAAAATAATTGAAATGCAGGAAAATATTAAATGGTGTCACTGATTTTTATATATATAATATCATTATTATTACTACCGATAACATTTTCCTTCACGCGAGGTTTAATTATAACAAATTATTCTCACAGCCCCCTCGAAAACAAAGAAATAAGAATAAATTCGACCGCAGTATTAGCGCGGAATGTAAGCACCACAAAAGGTGAAATGGCGCCAATGCCTATTTAGGACTTCATAATAATTATTGTTTCCTTTAAAAGTAGACGCAATAACATGCAAAATGATTTGCCCGACTTAGTATTTTCAGTTGGTAAGATTTCACCTTAAATTTCGTTTTACCACAATCGAAGTGTTCAAGACTGGCAGAAAGAACGTCTACACATGTAATTGGCGTGAAAAGAACGTAACAAGAAGCTTAAAATATATACGATATGTACACATTTTCATTTTTTTATTTACCACTTAAGGAAAGAATTCGGGATACAGATATCTATGTTATAATGTTTATTATCCGGATCTCACGGTGCTAATGCTTAAAAAGTTCCGATGTATCTGAAAACCGATACTAGCACTTTTGGAAAAATAACACGCATCCTGACAAGCGAGCGTGTGTTGAAAATGACAACTTTTGTGTTTTCGTTACTCTGCTTGTTGTTATTTGTTTGTTTTTGTTTTGGTCTTTACAAGTGTACCATACAATATTAAAAAAAAGTTTAGAGACGATATTATTGTTCTGTCTGTGGCAACACAACTGACACTCAATTTTCAATTTTCCTTCAATAACAAATGAAAAATTGGACAGAATTTTTTTCAAACGGCTAAAAGCGGCAGCAAAACTTTTTGGAAACGCTCTCGGCCATCATTGCATGGCAATGATTAAAATGTATACACCGTAATTTTCAGGGAGTTATTATAACTCCTAAAATGGAGTAAAAATTTTAGGTACAGGATAATCCCTTTTTTGCGGTTATTTGACTCCTATTTAACTCCGAATTTTGGGTCATTTTTACTCCTGAAAAAGAGTTCTTTTTGCTCCCAGTCTGGAGTTAAAATAACTCTGAAATGGGGTTACTTTTACTCCTTACACGGGTTGTTTTTACTCTTTTTGGAGTTAATTTAACTCTGAAAGTGGAGTAAAAATTTTAGGTACAGGATAACTCCTTTTTGGGGGGTTATTTTAACTCCTCAATATCTAGGGTCACTTTTACTCCTGAAAAAGAGTTCTTTAAACTCCTTTTTTGGAGTTAAAATAACTCCCCAAAAATCACTCCATTGTAAGGAGTTAAATTAGCCCCACTAGAGGAGTTATTATAACTCCTTGAAAATTACTGTGTACCATCTTAAAACTCTCAATGGGCGCAATTTTCCAGAAACGTATGATGAGCCGAGCTTTCCATGCGTCCGAGATGAAACTGGTAAAACAACGGAAGCTCCTGTAATTGCAGAGTGGACGCCGTCGGGAAGCAGAAGTGTCCATAACTGTAGCTGGTCGCTCTCAACCCTTTGAGGATTCTTTTAGGAAATTGTGGAGAGAATTTCATAAAAGGTCAGGTCTCGGTTGTTCAAAGGCTGGAGAGCCCTATCCACCGAATGAATCTCTATCCGGTGGATAGAGCAATAGGCCATTTGCACTAAGAGATCATGTGACATCGTTTTCATGAAAATGAAATTTATATGATTTTGCCTTCGAAAAACGATTAGTGTCTCATATTTTAAACAAAAATTAATAATGGTGATTTGGTTTTTCAAACCAGAACCATTTTCTTAAAATGAATAAGTTCGTAAATGGTCACGTGACCAAAATGTGATTTTTAAAGTTATGAATTACCTCTCGGAACACAAATTTTGCACTTAAACTTCGATGAAAATGTTGAAAAGATGATGTAATAACGTTTACAGCACATCTGAGCGTAACTAAGAAACGTTGAACAAGATAGAAGCAAGAAGTAGTTTTGGCCGCCATGCTGGAGGGCATGCCAATACAAATCATACTACTTTGCGGAAAAATCAAAGTGCCATAAAATATCTCCCTTAAATGCGTTTCCTCTCAAATTATGGATGTAAGATAATTTTTGTGTGCTCTAACAAACCAGCAGGAGGAGGTAAACCAGCTGGCTATTTACAAACATGGCGGAGGATTTGAACTAAAGACTACTGTGAACAAACCCAGCTAATGGTCAGGGCAGGACTTGAATTCAGGGCCTCTGAATTGCAAGTCCAACGCTCTAACCGCTTGGCCACACTGCCTCCTGGTCACTCACACGGGAATGTCACTAAGATTTTGAGACAGAATCCACCAGGAAATTGAGTAATTTTAATTTTCAGTAGACAAAAATCTTGTACATGTACCAGAATAATTTATAGCATATTGCATTCTTTTTTATATTTTTCAAGGGCTATAGATGTACTTAGTTATCTGTAATAGCACCAAAGAAAATTTCTTATGGCAGCCCGAGAAAATAAATGTCAAATTATTTATCTTATACATGGAACTTTCAGAATTTTACCTGTGTTCTCACAGTTCTTGTGAAGTTTGACTTTTATTTTCTTGGGCTCCCAAAAGAAATCGTCTTTGGTGTTATTACAGATAACTCATCATATCTATAGCCCCTGAAAAGTCTAAAAAACAAAGCGATATTCTTGAAATTATTCTGGTACAAGGTTTTTCCCTCTCAGGGTCCGAAATTGCTGGTCGCCAGCTGGCGACTTGTAAAGCTGGTTGTTATTGTAGACTTTCATGTTCGGAGAAAATGATTAAGAATTGAAACCTCGAAGCTCTTTGCCAACAGGTGTCTTACTTTTTGTCCTGCTGATATTTTTTTAATTTAAAAGGGAAACGAATGTTCCTGTAAATATACCTCCACAACAGCTATGATCAATACGAGTTGAACGTTTCCAAGCCACCAAGGGGAATTTTTGGCGAAAATAATTTGCCCTCTGGCGACCAAAAAATTTATACTTGCTCACCAGTTGGCGCCCATATTAAAAAGTCAATTTCGGACCCTGCCTCTGAAAATTAAAATTACTCAATTTCCTAATGAATTTTGTCTTTAATAAGTTGCCACGTAAAATAAGTACATGCGGAAAAACAGGATTAAGGATTTCTTTTAGTGCTATGTTTCCTCTATTTTCCTATGAAAGAGGCCGGCGGCCACATTCATAGTAGCCCAGGAAAATCCCTGGCCCCGCTTCTTAATGAAAGCCCTGCTCATATGAGGTCACTCATAGTCCATGACTGAGCAAAAACTAATCATTTTACCATTATTTCTGCTAACAAGTCAGGGGTCTTTGTTCTTCCTTTAGACCAGTCACAGCCACTGGAGTGTCTAGAAAGAGTGTCAGGAGGGCTTGCTGGACTTCCATGAACCAACTCTGTGTCTTCATCACGTGTAAGTTGTGAATGTGTTCTTATATGACACTTTAAGCCTTTCAAAAAAACAAAATGAATACAGTTTAAACCATTGTTTGACCTAATATTTAAGGTGATTCCTTAGTAAAAGAACCTAACACAGATTGTAGATCAAACTTGGTACACTGATGTAACAAGTCAAGAAGATGATAACAGAGCAATAAAAAGTGGGGGTCACTGTGCTCGTTTTCATGTCGCAATGCTGACAAATACGGCTATTCTAGTTTCGCGCGCACCCCAAAACTAGACAAAAAGGAGAGATTTTTCAATGATGCATGCGGTAACACACAGAATTTGATTTAATGTATTGCTTATCCGCTTACGTTGCAGAAAAATGCCTTTTAATGCGCTTGTTTTTACTTTACACTCCAAAGTAGAATTAAATTGGATGCATGCTATTCGACCCATGATAGCTCAATCTGTACAATTTAGTAAAACTGCCAAAAAACTGAACATAGATTTGTGCCAATTTTTTTCTCATCGAAAGGAAGAACTGTCCTTATTTAATAATCTCATGGAATAAAAAATTGGGGTCACCGTACTCGTTTTCACTGTAGAGCTTCAGAAAGTGCGCACCAAACGCATTTTCTCCCATTTTTGAGAGAGGACTGGGGCAAATTTCAAAATGGCATATATGTGAAATGGGAAAGAAAGTATTGAAAAATCCGTTTTTACAGAATTTACATTGAGGTAGCTCGTTTAGGACACAATGTGATATAAAAGGCGTTTAAATGAAAATCAAAGTGAGTAAGCAAAAGTTTAACCTCCACTATCGAGGTTCTCCGTGAGGAAGTAGAACTCAGCAACACGCGTACTGTTTACGTTATGCACATTCCCAGCACAAGACATGTATGTATGACATGATTGTACTACAAATCTACATCTTTTTTAACATTCCAAAGCATTTAACATTCCAAAGCATTTATTTTGTCACATTTACAAATTGCCAGTTTCCCCTCAAAAATTTAAATGTGAAGGAGTAGAATGTAAATTAATAATTCAAGTTATGATTCAAAGACAACAAGATAAGGTAAAACATGGATTTTCACTGGTCACCCAAACAGGCCAGAAGAGCATAACCTCCATAATCAATAATAATACACATCTGTTAATTTCAATTTTGCATTAATTAAGACACTTTACATTGTGCATAAGAAGCTTTGAACAAGGCACTCACTTAAGACTGGGGTAAGATGAACAGATTCATCTTGAGAGAACAAAGATGGAGTCACTGAAGCCTTGTTGCTATATCTGGATGTCAGAGGAGTCTTGAACTCGTTACATTTGACAGGACTGGGGCTTGCACAATAGACATCGCAATCCTCTTGTGAAGATTTCAGTGTCTCTAATGGTTCATCAAGAAAGTCTGCTGGCGTTAGGTTCTGATCACTCAATAAACTTTCACTGATCTCACCAAGCCCTGAAAGAAAGTATTAACAAATGAATACAGTTTGATCCTCATGAGCAACCATTTCTCAAACAGTACACGACCTACATGTATATAGTAAAAGAGTTTTCCCAGTTGAAGTTGGAAGGAATCATTTCTCCACTTTTTGGAGCAACCCATGAATATCTCCCATCCCAAGCTACCACTTGGCACATGGCATGATAACCTACCACTAAGGTCAAAATTAAATTCAGGTTATGATTGATTTTTTGTTTTTAATCTGGTTTGTTTTTCAATTTCCTTTGTCTTCTAGCCCTAATTCAAGAGAACAGTGTAATTAGGGCTAACAGACAAAGGGAATTGAGAACCAACCTACAGCTGTACAATTGGCCACAAAGTTAGTCGAGACACTGCCCTAAAAGAGCTTTCTGACTCTTTACTGACTTCCAGAGAGGAAAATAAAGCTTTTCTTCCCAAGCTACCTATAGAAAACAACAAACACCACAACTTTGAATGAAGGGAAGGGGGAAGGGTGTGGATTCTTTTGCTCTCTGTAGTTACTCTAAATACCCTAATTGAGTACAATGTCTCAACTATTTTGTCGCCAACTGTAGGTTAAAAAATTTCAACCTGAATTAAATTTTGACCTGTACGTACCACCCTCATGAGAGACCACAGCCTTGTTCCCAGAGACAGGTGTCTTGTCTCAGTAGAGGGTTAAAAAACTCTGAATACCGGTAAGTCATGTTCACAATAAAGAAAAAAACCTATGTGAGAACTTCTGTGCACAAATAGGAAGCATATAACAAAACTTTTTACCAAAAATAATGCTTCAGACTTCAGCTTTGATTAAAGAACACAGTTCTATCCTACAATGCAGTTTTCTACGTCTTTGGTTGATTTATAAAACAGTCAATCTTTGTTTGGGTTCTTACAGTACACAATATTAAATTATACAGTGTAGATGAAAAAACCAATGATCGTGGGAAGTTGATCTTACACTATCTTTCTATGAGGTTCAAAGTAAATGCCGAGAACGTCATTGTAGTTGCCAGACATTCTAAAATCTAACTTTGACACTTTTAAGAATACTTGTAGGTCAAACAGCCTCTACTTAAATGTGATCTGTTCTCCCAGAGGTAGTAGATGGTTAATGGGGAAATTGGAGGTGCTAGTATTAATGTTCTGGAAACAATTAATGTACAGCTACATATATTGCATTAAATAACCCCAGGTTCACCCAGGGCAATTACATGTTCACATAGAATTCTTTGCAATTCAGTGATAAAAGCTTCTCAAACTCGTTAATAAGTGATAAAGACAATACAAAGGAAATTAATGTTCAATAAGAGTTAGAAAATCAGATGAAAAACTGCTTATTTTTGCATCCTTAATTTCTCCATCTAAAATCATTTTGTTTGAGGAGTAATATAAAGTGTTCGACACACTGTTTCATCACCAGATGAAAAACCCCGAAGTTTGTCAAAAATAATCTGCTGCGCATCCTATTTTCAACTCTCTTCTGAGTGTTTTATCTGTTGATGAAACACTACGTCACATGCTTGATATTATTACATGAACCTACTGCAGGGTAGAGTAAAAAAATCATCATTTTCTTTAGCAGAGTGAATTCTTAAATGGTGATGAATGAAAACATAGACTTGAAAGAATTATTGAAATGTAAACTTTTGAAGCTCTATAGGGGTCTAGTGTACATGTAGGTCACTTATTTTCATGGAATGTACCATTTCAAATGAAAAATTTTTCAGGGGAACAAAAATTCTCATGCTATAACATGTTGACAATAAGGGTAAATTTGCAAATAAAGCATGAATTTCAAAATTATCTAAGCATCTGAGAACTATCTTAACAAGGACAATCTTGTTCTCATTGAGAATAATATTTGAAGAATGATGCAATAATAATGGAGTCTACATTTCCTACTACGAAGTATTTCCTTACTTTTACCTGGATACAACATCAAGATATACATGTATCACAATGTACACAAACGCGACCACAATTAGCTAAAATAAAACCCGTCTCACGGAAGCTCATGGTTCAAAATTCTGTTCGATTGTCGCCAAGTTTTAAGGTTACAATACTACACAAAATTAAAACCAATGGCGGATGCAGGATGACACGTTTTAGCATTTGCACATTAAACATAGCTGTCAGTTTATAAGGACCTGTCGACACAGTTTAAAAAGGTAGTTTTGCAGCTTTCGGAGATCCCTTAGATAGAGAACACCATTAAGATAGGCAGAAACAGTGGCCCTAAATCTCTTCCAGCAGTGTAGAAAGCTTTCGTGTGGAGCAAGTTCGACATATAAAACAAAGATACGAACCTCCAAGACATTTCTTTTCCAACAAATCTAGCCAAAAATGCTTGGTAACACAGCTTTTATCGATAAATGATGTTTTTGCTGGCTGTAAGGACTGTTTAGGACATTTCTCGGCATAAGTCAGCTGAATAAATGGTTCCATTCTTCAACCACCAGCCGCCATCTTGAGCTTCCCGCCAGTTCAGATGTAAACTAGTTCCAGACTTCTCACGGGAAGGCACAGGTATCCCAAGTTCAAGCAGCAAGAATTGCTCTTACATTATCCCTTATATTTGTATCGATTTGTAGTTATTTGTTGTTGTTGTCGTTTTTATTTTTATTTTATTTTATTTTTTTTGCGGAGCCAAAAACGGAAACAATGGTTTGATCCTTTCGGATGCTTTGCGCCTCATATAAATTCAATGGTTTTTCCTTTTTGTTTTAAAAGAGGGTGTGAATGGGGTTAACCGACTAGCGACAAAGGGCGAAAAATATTACTGACTACCGACAAAACGAGTAAAAAAAATACCGACTACCGACAGGAAAAATATTAATCGACTACCGACATGGGCTGACATAATCAATATTTGTTTCAGAAAAAAGAGCATTTTTCATTTTTTCTAGCCGTTAGGAAGTAATCTCTTTAAATTTATGACTCATCAAATGGTCTAACAGAAAGAACTTCCTCTTTTGTTGATACGGGTACATTACTACAACTAATATCATAATCACAGACGACTGTATAAATTTTATTAAAACGACAAAGGTGATAAAACTGAACGTTTCTTGTTTCTGTCCGAGAAATGCTTAGATTAATCCTCAAAGAAAATTCTTTCCAGTTTAATGGAAAGCACTATCAGTAAAAAACCACGTTACCACGATGAGCACATACAGCAGTTTCCTTTCCAACATTTTTATGGCCGCATATATTGAAACAGAAAGTTTAAGCAAACCGTCTTTAAACCAACTGTTTGAAAATGCTACATAGATGATGTTTTTCCCTATGGGACATAAGTTAACCAGACATGGTAGATTTCTTCAAATTCTAGGAACACGTAAACTTACTTCACCCTACTGCTCTACTGGCTATAAAATTTACGGCCGAAATATCTGACACTGAAACAACCTTTTTCGACCCGGTTGTATACAAAGGCACAAAATTCAACGAAAAATTAGAAAAAGCTATCATTGACGCAAAGACGCATTTTAAACGGAAACCTTCCAGTATATACATTTTCACCTCTTACGTCCCACCAATTGTTAAAATGGATTTGACAAACAAGAAGCCTTGAGAATCCTACGAACTCCTCTGAGGAAGTATTTCAGGTTTCAAAAAGCGGTTGATGCATGGACAGAGACTGGCCACACAATTTTAAAAGAAAAATTGCTATTAGAAGTAAAACTCACAGAAGGAAAGCAGCGCTCCTGAAAAAAAAAAAAAAAAAAACAAGGAAGAAAAAGAGATATTGCCTTTCGTGACACAATAAATGAAGCTTTAATGAAAAAGTGTAATCTCATACAAAACCAACCACTACCTTGCCAACTTAACCCTCGGACGTACACGCAAAATCATACCTTCCCCCCCCCCCCCCTCCCACCATGATACAAGAGGATGGTAGATGGAACGCCTCCCCAGATATGTTATTTTGATATGTTGTGGTATTTCGAAGCAATTTTGCCTTCACTGAAAAGCCTTTGATCTTCTTAACAAGATGAGGTATATTTTATGAATGGTGGCGCTGCTGGAGGCCTGTTACGTCACCAACAATGGTCGCCATCTTTGCCGCCATCTTGGATATTACAAAGAATGAGAAATCAGGTTAAAACAACGAGAAATTGTAATTGCTTGACATAAATAACACGTAGATAAGCACTTTGCATGATTTTAGCTACAACATTTTTTCTTTTGTTGTTGAAAAAGTTGAAAAAAAAACATACATTTTCACGTAAAATGGCTTGACCACCTGCTACTTATTACGCCATACCTCGTAACCATAGAAACTGATCATCACTGAACTTGTCTCAAAATGCGTGCGAGGGAAAAACGAACATCTACTGAAAACGTCAGGTGCAGATGTTTTATCCTCTTGGAAAAATCCCAGAAAAACCTAAAGGGGGTGGGGGTGGCATCCACCCCCCTCCACCCCTTGTACGTCCGAGGGTTAAAGTGTTATTTCTTGAAAATTATAGCAAAGGACATGCTTGTTAGAGCCAAAACATTAAAGGTATAGATGTGCATCCTGTCACCCCTTGCAGTTTTTCACTAAGAATAATTTAAGTATCCAAAAGGCTGGAGTCCATTAATTAATTGATTACTTTTTAATGTGCTCTGTAATCGACAGGGAAACCAAGTTCGCATTTCCAATAAAAAGGTTGGTGATTTTATCAGTACTCATGATACCATTTGGCAAACAATGGTGAAATAAATGATCATGTTGCATAAACAATCAAGAGTTAATGAAGTTTAAGTGCAATCAAATGATGCATTCTTACAAGTTTTCCTCTCTCCTTACGGATCAAAGTCTTGGAACTGGGTGAAATATATAAAAATCTTAATAATTAACAAGCGTTTTTACTTACTAACAGAGATTTTCCGACAACCGACAAAAATCAAAAAGTTTAACCGACTACCGATAAAGATCGAAAATTTTAACCGACTACCGACAAAGTACCTGAATTTTAACCGACAATCGACAAGTGGACCCCCTATTCAGACCCTCTTAAAAAGCTGACTCACACTTAGTCCTTAAATTCCAGCAACCCTTAACTTCTCTTTCTGTTCTAGAAAAAATATTTTCGAGCTATACAGAATATTGTTTGGAATAATTACTCTCTTCTCATTATTATCAGTTTACTTCTCAGACTACGTAAAAGTACACTTTCTATTGCAATATATAGCCATTGACCGAATTTATATACCATTGCGTTTTCGACCTTGAGAAAGTTACGTCAAAGCGAGATAAACTTTAAAAAAATGAAAACAATACTACATTTTAGGAAATCTTGCCAAAGGAGCGATCCGGCAGGTGGAAAGTGTCATTTTTTCAGTTTTAATCAGAAATAATTTACAACTCACAAAATAGCATGGTAAATGAGTTTTAAAAAGGTGAAATTGAACTATGTATACTTCATTAAACAGCTCATTTTCACAATTAAACAAATCGAAAGCGAACAGCTTGGGAAAATTACAGTGAAAAACTTGAGCTTTGCATTTGCAAGGAATTGTTTATACTGAATCCCGGGATTCATAATTGTAATTATAATTGTACTACACATTTTAAGCCACTAATGGTAAGTTATTTTCATTCGTATCTTTTCTTTCAGGAAAAGTGTTATTTCTTTCGCCTCAACTTGCAGTTCTACATCTAAAACTACTACAACCGACTTAAATACATATAGTTTCTATAAATGCCATCCATAAATACTTTTCTACAATCTCTGTTTAATTGTCTCCAAACAACTTAAAAGCTTGAGTGATTTTCATAAATTAAAAAGGCCAAGACACCGACGATATAATCGGGAGAGAATTCTTCTAAAGATACCACAAGAGGTTATATACATTTTCGTCAACTTAACTGTTAAATACACGAGCAAGGGCATCTTAAAACAAAGCCTCCTCACAGTACTAGATCATGAAAGAACATGTCCTGGGAACAGAAAGTAGCCATGACTTAGGTGAAAGGCAACCAGAATGCGTATTGACGAAGATTTTTCCCTTAATGCTTCTGGCTTTTTGCTTTTGGATGAGTGACAGTCCAACAATCCTTGGTGATCAACATGGAGTTTGAAAGATATCCAAAGTTTATCATGCTAGATTAAAAGTTCCTTCGTTGATTTGTCTTTGAAATTAATGTAAGCTGTAAACGTCTTGGGTGATCAGACAAACACATGATTGTTTTATTACACAGATTGAGTCAAAATTCGCTACTGACTTCACAAAACTACAAATAATAAGATTTTTTCCCACTTATCTACAATTACATAATAAGCGATAAGTTAGTAAAGTCCGGCCGACTAAAAAAATGATTCCGTTCTATATATTGAGACAATGATATACTTTGTACTCCTTTCATTGTTTTCAAGTAGCATAATTAAGGTCAATGGTTCTCTCTGCTGAAACATTAATGACCATCGAATGCTTGGGTTGAAATGATTTACTGAGGTTCTCCAACACTCTGGATCTTACTTCGGCCTTTTTGCCTCCACATTTCATGATTTAATGCCTCCAACGTATCTTTGCAGTTGTTAACGATCTGTTAACCTAGACATTTGGAGACTGGAAAGATAAATCGTTTTGTAGTTTATTTCCTGGCGATATATCTTCATAAAAATTTGGCTTAAGCAAGAAGATTGCTAAACAGCAAAGCCTTAGAAAGAAAGTGCTAAAATTGTGCTCGTAATATAAGCAAAAGGGGAGCATTATTAAATCTGGGTGGCTGGGGCCTACACACAAATCAAGGGAACTAACAAGAAGTGGGAAATAAGCGACATCTTTCGCACACCTACGTGTTTTGAATTTTTTCTATGTTTTACACACGGGTGAATTTCGTAAATAGCTAAGCAGTTCGTCAAATCTTCAGTTGTAACATTTATTTGCTTATCAATAATTATTATTACTATTATTATTATTATTATTATTACTGACCTGCTAAATAGTTTCCTGAACATCAAGTGCTCATGTACTTCAATCTTCGCCTTCAGCTTAAAAACCTCTTCAGTTTATGGTTTTCTTTAAGCGTAGTTTAAAGGATATGCCAAGGGCAGTAATTCATTCAGTGCACAATTTTTTTCCATATTTTATTTAGCAGTTAATCAACTTCATATTCAAAATATAATTTCGTTTAAAATTTCTTGAGCAAGACTACCAGAGTATGACGCAACATGTTAAAATTATTTGAGAATCTTTTTTATATATTTTTTTAAAACAACCATTGTCTAACTACGAAAAAACACAAATATTGAACTTTCATTACTATTCTTTGTGTCAAGCAGAAAAATTGATTAATGATTCCTTTTGAATAATTTTTATTGCAGGTAATGTCTGATGACCCAGATTATTTTCCCCTTTTTTGTTCATTCACTATGTATACCATGCACTTATATAAGTTAAACTGGCTGATTCGTCAACACATGTTAAAACTTCTTTAGCACGCGTTATTGTGATAAATGTGTGAAAAATCTTCAATAGCCTTATAGAAACGTCAAGAAATGGAGATTTGTTATTGATCTCGCTCTAAATCAGTCTTTTCTTCACGGGAAACAATACGACGGCCAATAACCACATGCTATGACAGCATGACTCCAGAACTCTTATCAGAAAAGTCAATAAAACTAATAAATATAGTTTATAACTGAGGCTTCCAAACGTTTTTTCATGTCAAAATTGTTTTTTCATGTCAAAACAATATTTAAAACACCCAAATATCGTTTCCCAAAAGAAATTGATTGTTTTGGGGGGGACCTGATACTACCATTTGAGAACTCGGACATCGTCGCGTTATATTTCACCCGAATACCTGGCAATGATTCCTATTGGGTGACAATGTGTGGTATAACACAATGCAAACTGTTAGAAGGAGGTATATTAAGCTGCAGGTGACTCGCCATGAAAATCAAGAAATTATCAGACTGAATGTCAAGGATAAATAAAAATATCGTTTGCATAAACGCACATTTACAACAAAAATATAATAAGATGAACAAGATCAAGCTAAAGAGAGTTGCAAAATATTAACGTCCGGATTGCCCTTCAGTTTTTTTTTTTTTTATGTCAATATTTTGGAGCAAAGATTTCAGCCAAAAGAGGTAATGAAATACACTTCCTTTGTTTTATAATCGTATGAATAAGTTACCTCGTAGGGAACTTTTACTATATACATATTGCACTGTACCAGCAGCGACAGACTAACTGTTGAGCAAATGATCTTCATATCTACAATTCAACTCAAGTAGACCCACGGTAACATGTTTTTTATTCTGCCTTCTGAGAACGATAAAATCTTTAAGGGTCTAGAAAGAAATTTGTTTGAAATAAGACAGCTGCGGGCTTTTCATGGTTTCAAATTCACCGCCGCACATTGAAAGGGCGCAAAAACAAACACTTTTTTTTTTTTGAGGTTTAATTTCAAGATACATCACCGCAAGCGTAACTGTATGATCCCAGTGATCAAAAATAGTCTTGAGTTGACATTGCTTTACGGCTGTTGAATAAAGCTGGAGTATGCGATAATTCTTTACCGATTTGTAATACACATATTGTCTTGTGTGAATAGCCGTCATTACATGCGTCTTCAAGAGTACATGGACATCGCAGTATGAATAATTATTTCAAAACGTAGTTATAAAGCGGCAAAATCCCACGAAGGAAAGCAAGTATACTTTTTGATTTCATTTCCATGATTTTTTTAACAGTTTTCACAAGCAGTGCCAAATAGAGTTACGTAAATTGCTTGCCTGAGTCTGATTGAGTGTAACTAAGACATCGTTGTCAGTCAGTGATAGGCCATAGAGTGGTTTTCGTTTGAGTGTCGTAAAACCAAAACCAAAGTAATTACTCTGGCCAATCACATAGGACACAGACAATACATTGAACCAATCAAAACTCGAAGTAATTGCATGTGGCTGACGCAAAGCGCGGGAAAATGCATGCGAGCGCGTCACAATTGGCTTTGGTTTTACTTCTGATTGGATGAAAAGGTGGCGCGAATCTTTTAAGCCAATCGCATCGTGTAGAAAGTGCAAAACCAATTACTTTTCGACACTCAAATGAAAACCGCTCTATATGCACTAGATCAAACATTTTCCACTTAAATCAGTGTTAAGTTGAGTAGAAATCTGAATCCCAGCCAAATCTCAGATTCTATCATAAGGCAGATTGAGCAAATTGACGACGGTGTGCGAAAATCTAAAAATTGAATTGACCAATAGTATTGCCGCGAATTGAGCAGGGAAAGTCGCATTACCTTCAGTCTCTTTCTGGCCTTTGCTTGATCTACCTACTGAGACCAAATTAAAACGGTGACACAATGTTTATGTCTTTTGGCTATGGCAACTTGTAAAGTAAAGTAAACGACCATCATTTGTTGGTCACCAACCACTGAACATTTACTTTCTCGACTATAGAACGGCACAAATAGTGAGTTGTAGTGTAAATAGATTTTTGTAAGTAAGTGCTTTCAAGACTGTTTAAGAGCTAATGCAGTTTTATCTGAGTATTCTAGCTAGTGGCTGAATATTTGATTTAAATCTGTAAAGTGCAGAAGGTGTTTGTAACCTGATTTTGAACACTGTGAGGCTTAATAGAACAGTACCTACCAAACTTCGTGACTTTTTTGATTAGCAGCATCACAAACCGCAGTGTGATGTTTCCATAGCAACCGAGTCTTGACAGACCACGTAAGCCCAACTTTAATTTTGACCATTAGAAAACAACAATCATTAGCTAATGATATCAAATGCTTAATGTTAGCTCCCATTTTTCGATGAGGGAAACGGTGCTATTCGGGATCTATGACGCCATTCAAAGTGGCCGCAATATTGACCGCCATCCTGGATTTCACTCAAAATTCAGATCCAGACAAGAGGGCAACTGTTGCCAAATTTACAAAATTGTGTTTAAGGAATTAAGAAGAAGTTCTGGCTTAAATCTCTCTTTTAAAAATCAAGCTAATAACATTGCTAAATACTGAAATGCTTCAGGAGTTCTCTGATTGGTATCTAGGTCCTCCTTTTTATTATTATTTAATCGAAATTACGGCTGCTAAATTCTAGACCCCTCCAGGTTTTTATTACTCTAAAGACGCGGCCCATTTGGTATGATTTTTAATACCATGCTATACTAAAAAACAGTTAAGCGCGAGTCGCGTTGTTGATAAATAAAACTTTTCATAATGCCAGTTTAACGAAATGAAAACAATTCTAGCTTTTAATTGGGAATAAGATAAACTTCTTAACTTTCGAAAGCTCCTTTCTAGGTCCGCTAAACGAGAACCAGCCGTTTTTCTCCTGTTAACTTTGCACGATTTTACTTTTAAATTTTAATTTCTACTCAAAAGGTTTCCCACTTAAAACACATTCTATTGTTGTTTTCTCATTTTCATCTAAGGTATTAAGGTATTAAAATAATAGAATATCAATCTACATAAATTACAAGGGTAGCCTACATTTATACTCTTGTTTACTGTAAATAAAAGAGTGTTAAATAAACAATTTCTTGATTAAAATAGATAGATAGAACTAAACATTCTCGGCTTCTGCTGTTATTTCCATCGATCTTTGCACCTATTTCATTCATTTTAGATTACTCCCTTCCAAGACAATAAGCTGCGTCTGAAATATCTCGTAAATGTTTTAGAATTTTTAAAAATTTAACTGCGTTGTCTATATTTCTATAAATCTTGCTTAAGATAATTTGCGTCACTGGATAGGTAGAAGCTTAAACCCAAAGACCACAAAAGACTGGTCTTGCAACTGCATCTCTCAGTGTAAACAACTCATTTACTATTATTTTCAGCTCTGGAGATGTTTATCATGAATGTTTGGGTTTTAACACTTTTGGCTGTGGTGTATGCATTGAATGTGACGCTTACAATCGAGGAAACGTCGAGAACCGAAAATTCATCAGAAGGAGGGTAGGTGATTGGAAGTTTATATGCCAGCTTCGAGATACTAGGCATAGAGTTCAGGTTACAATGAAAATAATCCGTTTTCTCAACTGGCGTCACCCAATCAGCCAGTGATTTTTTTTTTTTTTTTTTGGCCAGGGATGAGGTGTAAGAGAGATTCGGTGGCTTTCAGTGGCTTCTTCTCTCTGATGAGCGAATTAAAGTTTTCTATGGCGTTTAGTAACTTTAGAATTTGGTTATCAGCTAAATGATATGAAAATATAATAACAGGTTATACAAATATAGTGCTTGCGCATTTGGGCCAAAAAATATCACGTTTTAATTACCATTTTAAAGCCATCGATTCCAAATGAGGAAAGAAAAGACATTTATACATACAAATTTACAACAAAAGGTGGAGAAGTTATTTCAAGACTAAGGGTAAGAAAATTAAATATTGATGGTGTTTGGGGGCGAAAAGGAAATTAGACAACTATTTCTTAATTTGGTACCTTCATTTTAATGAGTAGTAAGGCTCAGTTAGATCACCGGAGATAAACGAGTGAAATTAAACTGATAATATCATCATATCTACGGGACATCGACAGCGCGGTTAGTTGAATCCAAAACACATCTGTGTTTCTCACGCTTTTGGAAAGGTATCGAAAAAAATGCAATGTCATAGAGGGATTGAAAAAGACTTGGTTTCTAAATTGTCAGTTAGGATTTTATATACGGGTTTTCGGACTTCTCACTCAAATTTTAAAACCGCCTCGTCTCCAGGCCGGTTCGTGCTATCCGAGTAAGCGCAGGAGGCTTGGAACCGAGCGCGATAGCGCAGGCCAAGAATCGCGAGCAGGGTGGATCTGATCGCGAGCGAATTCTCCCGACAAGCTTGAAATAAACATCCGAAATCGCCAAGAACAACTGGGAATCAAGTTTTTGTATAATAGACCTTATTCACGATACCTGCCATGTTTGCACTCGCTTTAGGATGGGATAAAAGCAACGTCACGTGGTATTTCAGGGGGCAAACCAGAGAGAAAAATTTACAAATACGAGTAATCGAGGTCGAGTTTTTTCATTCTCACAAAAAAGACGACGATTTTAGTCTTGCAAAATGTACAGTTCGAGTTTCGACAAGTTCTGTGTCGTCATTGTTCGTTGTGAAGACATCTACGGTAACTTCTGCATCCAAGAAATCAAAAAACAATTACCTCCACCCATAATTTGTCATAATCGTCAATAAGCTCTTATTAGCCCAAATGCAGCAATAATTTTTTAAAACACAACGACACTTTAGAGTTTGTGGAAGATGTTTCGATGTTTCAAACGTCATCTTCAGCCATACAATAACTATCCAAACAATGATTGCTTATAAATTCAAAATTCGCTACACATATTTAAGCTAGCCAATCTTATGGAAGAAAACTAAACGAACTATAACGGTAAGTAAAAATTTAAAAAGTAACGCGAAATCAGTTATACCTTCTATGGATAAAGATGATGTTTGAAACATCGAAACATGTTCCACAAACTTAAAGGAACAGTATCCCGGTACTGCGCATGCACCAAACTTTGATTTTTGGACAGCATGACGCGAAATCAAAAGATGCGAGGAGAGTAAGAGAATCTTGAAAAATCCGTTTGCATCGCGCTTGGCCGGGTTCAATACGACACTAAAACCTCTCAGGATTATAGATCAATGATATATTCTTCCTGTTAAGTTTCGATTTGGGCAGAATCTGGATTTTTTAGCGTTACTTTTATTGCCGTTGGCCGGAGGACCAAAAGATTGGAAGCACTTTGATGCCGATTGAAGGCTTATTTCTTCTGCTAGCTTCCATACAAGCTCAGATAATTGTGAAAGGAATACGCAGAAATGAAACAGCAACAATAAAGACTGTAAGAAAGAATCTGTTGAGACATTGATGTGACTGAGGAGATCTTGTGGAGGGGAGCTTCGTGAAGCAGAATGTTTTGCAACGACGCGTTCGTAAACTTTTAAATGAATCTCCCTACGGCCGACAAAATCGAACAAACAGGCGCTACATGTTTTGAAAAACTAGTGACATGAGATCATAATATCTTTTTTGACTAGCCTTTATGATGATTCATAGCTTTGAGATTACATTTTTATTTATGTCTTTCAAACGTTTGAGGCTAGAACGCGAGCAAATCAGGCAGATATTACTGGACTTGGAAAGATTGACCTCTGACACGAGTTTCAAATTAGAAAATATGTTTTTAAAGCTAGCGGAACGAGATTTTCGGGTCGCGAGGCGGCCCAGCTAGCGATAAAGTCGCCATGAGTCTTCGAACCGCGAGCCAAATTTTTATATAATACGAAAGACTTAGAAGACTTCTTCGAAAGTCTAAAACATTACTTGAGAATATAAAAAACAAATCTCTGTCGGCGGTGCGGTCCGGAAGGAAATCTTGTCGAGTCAATTTGACAGTTCTATTGTCTTTTGAAGAAAAAACAGATGACGCTTGCGCGTGCGCATAATCGGGACACTGTCCCTTTAAAAGTGTCGTTGTGTTTTCAAAAATCGTCAATAAGAAAAAAAGTTCTTTATTTCTTGTTGTTTTTAATGAAAGAAATATGACTGCAGGTTCTTACATTGACAGAGAAACCACGTGGCATTGCTTTTATCCCATCAGTCCGTTTTTGGGTGAAATCATTTCAATCCAATCCCTGGGATCCATGTTTCAGTTTCTGGGTATGTCAACAACAACAACAGCAACAACAACAAGTTTAATTCAAATTAAGTATGGCTTACAAAGCTTGTCCCCGCAATTAAGGAAGGCTATTCGAAGCGGGTACAAGAGAAAAAAGAAAGTTCTATGAATATATATACATATATTAAACGAACAATCATAGAAGCAATTGAGTGAGTGTTGACCATTATTTTTCGTCAATTTCTCGACAAATACATCGGTTCATTTGCCGCGCGAAACTACAAAAGTCGGTGCTGTGTCGAGGAATTTCACCATGTGACTCTTTTGGGGTCGCTATTCCATGCCACTTCCTTGAGCTATTACGACTTGTCACGGGAAATTGGGTCCTAAATTTATTTCCCAAAAACAGTCCCATAGTGCAATTTGACACAAGGCCTACCCGACTCAGTCTCACGCGTATCCCTAAAATGTCCAATAAAAATGCTGGAATTTCGTAAAATAGCGTGACCTGTCGTGGCTGGATTTAAAAAAAGAAGAAGAATTGAAGAAAAGAAAAAAGGAAAGAAAAAAAACAAGCAGGTATCGACATTGTAACGACCCATCGCAGTAACAGACGTTTGAAGGCCATAATTACTCGTCTCTCATTTTATAGGGATAACAAAACTTCATGGAAAGAAATAGCAAGGAACAGATCCAGGCTAGTTAAAAATCTACTTCAAGACTACGATAAGAGAATACGACCTTACACTGGAGGTAAGAATAATGTGGCTGTTTTCTATGATAATCCTAAACCAGCTCCAGTTATTAAATGACATCCTCGGGGAAGTCGAAACAACTGTTCGTAATAGTGCAGAGTTCTGTGGGCCGTACTGAATCATTGCTGGTTTGTTATGTATATATCATCGCGTTCGTCAGAACACACCCTAATCTTGGTGTTCCTGTGGTACAAAGCCACGAATTTTCGAGGTCTCGTGGACGACTTCCGATTAGCCGCTTCCACTAATTTTATCAGGGGCATCTCACCCAGGAAACTGGACTCTTTCCGACTCGATTGACATACGCGGATCCGTAATCAATGTTTACCTCTAGTATTTGTAATATATAGATTTACCCACAGCTAAAAGCGAAGCTCCCATGTGGAAGAGTATGTTTCACTTCAGTAAACTCAATTTCAAGGCGTATTTAATTGGATATGACCAGAGCTTCTATGCCATCTTGAAACTAATAACCTCACATTACACGCTCGGTCATTATTTTTACGAAGGTCTTTGGGAAAAGGAGTTAGTATGCATCTATGCAATGTGAATCATGCCAAATCAACGCTTTTTGTATACCTGTTGCATTGAATACTGAGAACAAACATTGTTCATTTATTGATTAGAAACAAAAGATAGTACCTGAGGGTTATCTGCGGTCATTATTGGGAAATTGCCTCAAATACAAAAATGCGTCGATGGTCAGCACAGCATTTCAAACGAAGATTTTGTCAAAGTGGCCGCAAATAAAACTGTTTACTCACTGACAAGACTGTCCGTTAAAAAACGGCTGTTTCAGTATTTTTGTCTACGTTTAAGTTATGTTTACATTATACTATATAGCTATTCCTGCCGACGCGAAAAGCTATACGGTAAACTAACTCTACTTTCGAGATCGGAGCGCTGCAGCTTCGCTCCGTTATAGAAATCGCGCAGAAATCGCCCTTCTTATATGTGAACAGAAGCCTAATCTGGTCTACGGTTCTCGTGCCGGCTCAAAAGCTATTTGGTATAGTTTGAACATATATAGCCTTGAATTCATTGACGATCCGTGCAATCTGATTGACTCTCAGCAGTGTAATTTATTTTCAAATCGCACCATTTTTTGCTCCAAATCGCATCTTTTTCCCAGCCAATGAAAAAGGAACACTAAAACAGCACAACCAACGCCAGCGCGCGTTCAATTTTGAAATCACGCGTATGATTTCAGACCAAATTGCACTCCACTCGGTTCAGTTACCATTATTAATAACATCACTTGAATAAGTATATCTTTCCCTTGTAAAATAAATCATATATATATGTAATTATTTCTCTCACTTTCATTCAGTAACTTAGAAGTTAATAACCACTGGACAGATGTTAAACTTCGCGAGTCAAAGCTTATCTAAATTTTCAGTTCACATGATCAAAAAGGCCATTTGCCGGAGGGTGTCATTTAACTATTACTAAAAAAATCCATTTGGCTATTCTATTCATATTTAAATTTGCTTATTCCATTGAGATTTTAGTAACAAAATCCCTAATTTGCACAAGAAAACAAAACTCTGAAGAATTCTAGGAGTAGAATGAAATGACTTCATCTTGTAAACGGGATATTTGATATATACAGACACCTCATTTCTAATTTACTGCGCGCAAAAAAAAGGAAAAGAATCAGAATCTCGAATGTAAATTCTTCCTTGAGAACTTCACAAATGTTCACAACGGTTGACAACAAAATTACGCACCAGAAAAGAGATACTTAGGTAGATAGGAGAAAAAAATTCAACTTATACAGTTCAGCATGTCCATTGGTAATGATGCACCCATAGCTGTAGATATTTTGAAATAAACCAAGCTATTATCCTTTATCTTTTTTGCTCACAGAGAAGCTTTTCTAAAGTTTTTATAACTGCTGCTCGAAGGTCTCTCAGGCGCCAGCAATATAATAAGGGATTGATCGATGAATTGAAAAAAGCCACCGTTTCGGCAAGATGCCATGTTTTTGTCCAATCCTTATATGAAATGCTGGAAAGACATATCGATATGAGAATAGGAATGTAGCATAGGATCATGACGATGTAAAAAATAAATGTGTTCATAGCACTTCGTTTATTTTGCA
Organism: Porites rus; assembly: GCA_964035705.1. Classification (NCBI taxonomy): domain Eukaryota; kingdom Metazoa; phylum Cnidaria; class Anthozoa; order Scleractinia; family Poritidae; genus Porites; species Porites rus. Next base: position 22,620,161 of record OZ037999.1, on the reverse strand, counting down.
GCAAATTTGTTGTCTGTCCCTCACTAATACCTTGCGACGTAGCCATTTCTTGAGCTCGAATCTGAATCTGATGCTGTCGAACTATCAAATAAATTTTCACGTAAGAGAATGTTGAAAGTATGATACAAGCACAAAGGCCAACAGCCATCATTCCAAAATATGTAGGCCAGTGCCACAGATACAGGCCTGAAGAAGAAACGTTGCCAATCCAGATTATTATGATCGATGCATATGTTACCCGAGGTCTTGTTATAATGGCTGACTGATATCGCATGGGATATTGAAGAGCAATAAATCGATCAACGCTTATGGCTGTCATTGTGCAGATAGAGATCCCGCAAAGAATGAACTCAATCATTTCCGACAGCTTCTCGAGAAGTGAATTCACGGTGAGTTCACTTGCAACGAAAAATGGCTGGCAAATTAATCCAACAAGAAGATCCGAAACAGCCAAATTGAGGAGCATCGACATTGAAGATGATCGAATGCGTGGCGTCTTTATCATGGCGAACACCACCAATGTGTTACCACTAATAGAAATCAGGATCAGTGCAACGTTTAAAGCACAGTTTACAACAACAAGAGTTTTTTGCGTAGCACATTTCTCACCTTCGGCAAAAACATCCGTCGAGTTAATATTACATTTAACCGTTGAGTTCATTTCAAACCAAACGATATAATTTTTCTGTTTTTCCACGTAACCAAGAAACTAAAAGACAATTCATACAATAATTATGCCCGAACATCCTGGCAAAAGACAAGCAGCGTAGGGTCTTGTTCTCTTGTACCATTCAGATTTGGAGAACAGTTGCTTTTATGACGTTATCTTTTGTTAAAACCAGTCATTAACACGTATTTGAATATATGTATTTATCATACAATCTTATTGTGCTCGAAAAATATATTATTTCGTAAAACATATCTTTCTACCCTTAGGGAATATTTTCATATTTGCAATACATAATTGAATGAGATAGTACTGATTCTTTCCGTTTTTATAAGTTCTGACTAAACATGACCAATGCTTATCAGTTGTCGGAGCCAAAAAGAAAGTAGCCATTATTCCCATGTCAATCGAAGCTTCAACTTAAATCTTAATGATCTCCTATAACATTAGGAAATTAGGCTTGATTTTTGGGGAAGGGTTTGCGTAGTTTCAAATGTATCGAGCCGGCTGACTTTGAAACTTGTTTGCCCCGAATGATTTTTCATCAAAAATTGGAGCACCACAAAAAATAAGATTTTTTTTTTTCCATTTGAAGTTCTTGCAGTGTTGTTTATAACTAGGCAAAAAGCGAGTCAAAAGTAAAATTCGTTGAATGCAGTTATTCGTAATTACGACAGTTGTATTGTAATCATTTTCCTTTAAACGCTAAAAGCTAGGTCTAAAACTTAACAAATAATTATCGACTTCATTTATTTTCACAATTCAGAAAAAGAGGCGAAAGCAAATGTGTTGAATATGGACAATGTATTAATCTACTTTTTTAGTTCCTGAACGTCCTTTGAAGGAAATGTTAACACTAGTCTGAGCAAGTCTGCCATATTTTAGTGTTAGCAGCATTGTTAGCGGTTTAAGAGCTGTCGTCTAAGTTCGTCCAATCTGCGTAATCGTACACTGCTAAGTGCATTTCAGTGTTAAAAGCAG
>OZ037999.1:22596013-22613513 GCA_964035705.1 Porites rus | reverse complement strand
TAACGATATCGCTCAGCAAGACTGGTCCTGTAATGTTTCTGAAGATCCAAATGTTTTGTGGACTGACTGGAAAACGAAGTTTTTGGATATTGTTAATATTCATGCGCCACTCCGAACTAGACGTACTAGAACAAATAAAGCACCCTGGATCAATTCAGAATTAAAGAAAGGCATGCGTGATCGTGATGCTGCCAAAAGAAAAGCAATTACATCGAATGATCCACACGATTGGAAAAGGTACAAAAAGTTGCGCAATATAATAAACAATGACATCAAAATTTCTAAAGCATCTTATTATTCTAATGCATTTATTCAATCTAAGGGTAATCCTCGAAAAACGTGGCAAACCTTTAATGAGCTTACATCCCGTCGTGTGAATAATACAACGGTGAAAGAACTGAAATTGAATGATACCATTATCTCTAATTCTAGTGAGCTTTCTGATGCTTTTAATGACCATTTTTCAACAATTGGGCCCAGACTTGCTAATGAAATACCTCTAACTGCTGAAAATAATTCAAGTTATATCAATAATATAAAGGTAAATAACAACAATTTCAGCTTCTCCTCGACTAACTGCAGCATTGTTTTCTCACATCTAAACAAATTATGTAGATCTAAAGCAACTGGTCTTGATAATATTTCTGCTAAAATTGTACGTGAATGTGCTGATCTTATTTCAGTTTCACTATGTGATCTCTTTAATAAATCTTTAGTCTCTGGTATATTTCCTGATGATTGGAAATGTGCTAGAGTTACTCCGTTGTTCAAGGAAGGTGAGCCATCTGATCTGAATAATTATCGACCTATTTCAGTCATTTCCGTTATAGCTAAAGTGTTTGAAAGGATTGTTTATGATCAGTTGTATAACTTTTTGACCAATGAAGATATCATTTCTAATCATCAATCGGGTTTTCGCTCGTTACACTCAACTGCAACTGCCCTTCTGGAAGCTACAGATAATTGGGCCTTTAATATTGATCGTGGCAATGTTAATGCTGTGGTTTTCCTCGATTTAAAAAAGGCTTTCGACACCGTTGACCACGATATCCTTCTAGCTAAAATGAACCTTTACGGAATACAAGGTACAGCTCTTGATTGGTTTAGGTCGTATTTAACTAATCGTACACAACGATGTCTTGTTAACGGTTCTCTTTCTAGAATCTGCTCTCTTAAATGTGGGGTACCGCAAGGAACAATCCTTGGCCCCCTTTTATTTCTTATTTATATTAATGACTTGCCAAACTGCCTTACTTCGTGCCAGCCTAGAATGTATGCCGATGACACCCACATTACTTATGCTGGCGTTGATGTGAATTCAATACAGTTAACTCTGAGTCACGATTTAGATAACCTAAACAAATGGCTTATTTCCAATAAACTTACTTTGAACACTTCTAAAACTGAATTCATGCTAATTGGCTCCAGACAAAAATTGAGTACTTTGTCGAACCCACTTGAGCTCTCGATTAATAATGTTCCGATAGAACACGTTTCCTCTGTCAAATCGCTTGGAATATTTATTGATGAAAATCTACGGTGGCAAACACACATTGATAAATTATCTAAAAAGGTCGCTTCCGAAATTGGAGCAATAAAAAGAATTAGACCTTTTGTCCCTCCACCTACCCTTCACTATATATACAACTCACTAATTCAATCTCATTTCGATTATTGCAATCTTGTCTGGGGTAATTGTGGTAAAACATTATTTGACAGGCTACAGAAGCTTCAGAACCGTGCCGCTCGCGTTTTAACCTTCTCTAGCTATGATGCTGATGCTAACCGTTTGATTAGACAACTCGATTGGAAAGACTTGAGCACTCAATTTCAAATACAGAAATCCATAATGGTATACAAGTCTTTAAATGGCCTTGTTCCTGAATATTTATCATCTAAGTTTGTTAAACGAAATGAAACGCGTTACTCCCTGAGGGACTCTGTTAACAAACTATTTGTCCCATTTCCGCGAACTAATTTCATGAAAAACAGCTTTACTTATAGCGGAACAGTTCTCTGGAACAGCCTACCCTGTCATGTGAGAGAAGCCGAATCTCTTAGTCAATTTAAAAGATTAGTTAATGTTCATTTTTAATGTTATACACGGCATTCATGAAAAACAGGTTTTAGTTAGATTAGTTGTAGTCAGGTTTTGAATTTTGTTTAGGATAGTTAGGTTATTTTTAATTTTTTAAATTCCTGATGGATTTTACCGTGTTTAAATAAAGATTAACTTGACTTGACTTGACTACCCAGTCTTTCGAAACCTGGCTTAGTGACCAGGCGTTAAGACGTCATAACGGCTTAGCGACCAGGCCCTGTGTATCTAATAACGCCTGGTCGAAAGAATTCAATTCGAAATGCGCGTATTCAATTCAAAATGCCTTGTTATCGCAAATCTCACATCCGGCTGAGGGAAGTTTCCAATTCAGCAGTTAGACTGGTTAGAGGTAACAAAAGAAATAAAAAGAAAACAAAGTATGTATTTGTTTTGAATTTTGAAAGGTTTGTGTAAAGACTTTATTACACAAATTCAACAAGCACGAGAGCAGGAGTATCTTTTACCCCATTGGACTGCGTTTCTGTTTACTTGTTGTTTTGCATTTTGGTAGCAGAGGGTATTTAAGATTTCTTTTCTTGGTCAATGTTTAAGTAATGTTTTTATTTACAATTCAGAAAAAGAAGAGACTTTTTTTTCAGCAGAATGAAATGCCAGGGGGACATTTTATTTTAGGAATAATGACGGAGTGTTACCGATATTTCTATAGTGCAATGATGCCCGAATGTAACTTTTATTCACGATTCACGCTGGAAAATAACGTAAGTTTGCAGAATTAGATGACGGGGAACAAATGATTTTAAAGTCATAACGAAGGGTGTACCTTTTTTATTTTGACCCTGATAACGCGCCATACATTTTACCTTCCAAATTCTGGAAGGTTGACCTTGACCGCAAGGTAACCCGATAATTACGCGATCTGCGCGAAACAGTGAGAAAGCGCCATTAAGTTTTAGACTCAAAGCGGCAAAACTTTTGATCTACTCAGCCAGCTTTTAGAATACTCCGTGCAATGCATTACCTTAGGGAAGGAAAGAAAAGAAGGAAAAAGGTAACTCTAGGATCACGTTTTTTCACTATCACGAACTTATGAGGTTGTGTTAAGCCTGTCAACACTTTGTTTCAAAACCATAAACAATGGGAAAGGAATGTTGTTCTCGGTTGAGCAGACGTTTCTGGGGAGGAACGAATACGAGCTCCCCTAGAAAAGCCTGGGAGGGAGGCTATATGGAGATCAGCCTAGAGAATTTGTAATAATAATAATAATAATATCGGTTCTTATTAAGCGCATTTCTTTCCCCAATGCGCTTTACATTATGATAAGAAAAAGAGAAAAATAAGAAAAATCTGTAGCCCATGTGACATATTATACATCAAGTATTGTAAACCTTAAAATACTAAAACAAAACAAAAATGTCAAGCATAAAAATCGATGGAAATATTTCCGGTTTAAAAATGTTTTAAGTTTTGTCTTAAATGTAGCAACACTTTCCGCAGTATTTGTATGTGGTTATTGGTGCTTGAAGGGTTAAGTCACTATTTTTCAGTTCTTCCCATGGACGTTAGTGTGGACATGCTGGTTTCCAACATTTGGGCGATTGAAGAAGCACGAATGGTAACAGAGATAAGCCTGTTAAGCAATGTTAGCTAATGTTATGTAAATATAATTCTGGGAGGTGAAATCAAAATCTTCAACCTCCCGGGGAACAAGAAAGTTCCCAGCACCCAGATTGAGTTATTTGTATTATACGCACTGAACTACAGTTGATAGCAAACTGAGTCATCCTTCAAAAAGCGAGGATTGACAAAGCTTTGTTTCTTCTCTAATTTAAACATTTTAGACCAATAAATTCAAGTAAAAATCGGAAACAATTCCCAAGGCCCGTACATTACCCATGTCTCAGGTGTAAGATACTTTGCTTTTGCTTAAATAGGACTTTACTATCGATGTCTATCTAAGGCAGTACTGGAAGGATCCTCGTTTGTCATTTCGCGAAACGAAGCTACAAAAGACGCTGACACTTAACAGGCAAACGATCGATGAAATCTGGGTTCCAAGCACATACTTCTTCAATGCAAAGAAAGCTTACTTCCATGACGTTACAACAGATAATTATTTACTCCAGATTAACTCAAGTGGAAATGTCTTTTATAGTGTCAGGTAAGAACTTACCTGTCAAGGAAACCGATGAAAAATAGTACTACAGTGAATATATTTGGGTTTCAGTTACGTATCATCTTCTTCAATGCAGAGGAGGCCTGACCACAGGCACCCCAAGCTGACGAGTGAGAAATAGTTGCCCAATAGAAATATTATATAAACTGTGAAAAGTTTGAAACCTTTAACCTTTACTCAACTTCAATTTTTTACAGGCATAATTAGGCTGGCTTGCAAATAGCGCAGAGCTATAATCGCTACAAGCCATACAGTACAGAGATGACTTCTTATACAGATATACATTGTACATTCTATCATACAGAATATATACCTTGACATAAAACTTTGTGCAACATATGTACGCTAAACTTCATTTACTAAGCATTAAGAAACAAACAAACAAACAAAAACAAGTACAATGCAATGCGCGAAGAGGAAAGCTGCAAACGAAATTAAGTCAGTAAAGTTTCACTATATTAATTTACACATGAATTTCAACATGACGCCGAAGGGGGAAAAACAATTAATGAAGAACAAAGATTGAAAGATTAGTTGGTATCTCATTTCAGATTTTAACATCAACACGTGAAAAGGCCTTTCTTTGAATATTACGTGCAAAGTGTTTCACATAAAAACTGTTCAGATGTTGATGAACGTGTACTATAAGAGTGAACTCTAGAGATTTTAGAGAACAAATTCGAAATATTAATTGGTCAGGAACAAACTCGAGTTTACATCATACATTAAATTAGCAACTTTTTCAAAGCATAGGAATTCTAAGGGAAGGAGTTTTCCCTTTAGGAAGAAAGGTATTGCATGCTCCTTTGCTTGAGCAAAGTATATAAGACGGAGATGACCTTTTTGAAGAATAAGAACTTAATTAACAAAGGTCTTAGATGCATTGCCCAAGAAATTAAAGCATACATTATACAAGGTGCAATGAGAGACTTGTAAAATGATATCAAGAAGGGTTCGAGTTGCAGGAACAATATGTCGTAACCTCGCAATTAGAGACCAACAGTTTTACAGTACTTATTTTTTTTGTTGTGAGGGAACAAATATGTTGTTTCTAAGATAGGTTTTCATCAATTAATATTCCAAGGTATACAATGTAGTTTTTTTGTTCAAGACTAACAATCTTATGTTTTTCATTATCAAAGATTGATAGTTGAGCTTTTTCTGATGAGCACGAAAAATAACAAAGTTAGATTTCTTAAGTTTGTTTGACGTTCGCCAATTAAAAAGATCGTGTAATGCGGTATTTAAAATTGAATCTAATGTTTTAAGATTTTTAACAGGGTAAACGACGTTATTATCTGCAAAAAGGAGAAACTTAAGTTTATTAGAGCAATGATGAATATCATTGACATATAGTAAAAAGAGGAGAGGCCCCAGAACAGAGCCTTGTGGTACACCGCAACTAACGTTTTGTTTATCCCATATGTAAAAATTAATAGACCTTTTTACCGATACGGGGGCCATATTAATTTGTCAGATTTAGCAAGTATTATGGGATGCCCAGGGGGCACTCGCTCTGTATTTACGCGCCCTTTTCGGGCAAAAAGAGAACTTCAACGCATATTTCTCGGGAAAAAGGTATTCGTTATTACATCCAAAGACGGCACAACGATCTTTTTTTCTCATTATAACCTTTTTCTAAGAATACTTAAGAAAAAATTAGCCCGAAAAGCGCGCGTAAATACTGATGCGAGTATATCAGATCGTGCTCATGCTTCCTAGGCATCCCATAATATTCCTTAAATCTAATTAATTTAATATGGCCGCCGTATCGGTAACAAGGTCTATTTCAGTTGTTTGTGTACGATTAATTAAATAAGAGAAGAACCATTGATTAACAATCCCTCGAAATCCATAATAATTAAGTTTAACAAGTAATATTTTATAGTCCACAGTATCAAAGGCAATCAATGAAATCAATAAAGACTCCACAGGAAAAAAGTTTTTTGTCCATATTGGTACGGATAGAACCCAGGAGTCATTTCATAAGTAGGTTGAGCATGATGGTCAGGGTGAACGCAGCCCTGAATAGGACTGTTGTTGAGAGTGACTGACGTTTCGACATCCTGTGCGGTAGTCATCCTCAGACTCAAAGAATGGTCATGAATAACATATACATTAGTTTGCATGCTAAAAAAACGACTACCGCAGAGGTTGTAGAAGCGTCAGTCACGATCAACAACGGTCCTAGTCAGTACTACATTCACCCGGAAGATCATGCTAAACCTACTCAAGAAATATTATAAGGGTTTGCATGGAGATTTTATCGATCGTTCTTTAGGGCACAAAGATAGCACTAAGAAATGCTTAATCACAACTGACAACAATACTTCTTCTACAACAGCAGATCTAAAACTCGCGTGAAACGGCCAGAAATGCTAAGAAAACATCATGAATAAAAAAACAAACAAAACGATTGCTGAAACCTCCATACAAACCCTGGCTTATAATTTTTCTGCTACGCAACAATTCTCATTAGGGAGAACGATTCTCACTGTTTTTTCTGCCTCAGGAAACGATCCCTAAAATCCTCATACAACCCCTTATGATATTTCTGTTACGCAACGATTCTCACTCTAAAGGAGGTGTAAGGAAAAGAAAACAACTGAGAAAATGCTAAAAGAATGGATTCCTATGAATGGTCATGAATAACATATACATTTGCTGAGGGCCAACAAAACTATTACTAATAATATTAACTGGTGAAAAGTAGTCACAAAATAGCAAGAAAGAGAAGGCAGTGAAAGTTGTAGAGGAAATATTTGTCACAACCGCCATGTTATTGGTAGATAATTATCGAGGAAAGATGGAAGCGAATCTGCTAGCAGGGCATGTTATTGGTCTTCGGGACCAGCGGATTTGCTTCCCAAACTTTTGAACGACCAAAAACACCGGGAGAAAAAAGTAAAATCTCGGGTTTGTTTTGTTTTTGCTTTTCCATATCTTTGGGCCATGAAGAGATAAAAGATATTTGCTTCTCAGAATTTTTAGCCTAGTGGCCGATACTAACATGTTTTTCACTTTATAATGCTTATTATAATTCTCATAGGCTCACGGTAACGATGGCATGTAACCTGAATCTGCGGAAGTTTCCACATGATGTGCAGACATGCACAGTGATGCTGGAGTCATGTAAGTCAAATGTCTTTTCAATATTTCGGGTACACGCCTGGATCGACTTAATTTTTTAATCTCCAACCACTGTGGTGTCTCAATGCGCCCGCGATTCTCCTCGCATCATTGCTGGGCGCATTAATGTGGTCTTTGTAAATAATTTTATGACGATTAAGTAGGTGTTTTCCTGTTTGATATTATTTCTCAGATGGGCAAAACATTTGATGAAATTTGAATTTTAAGTTTGGCAACATTTTTAAATTACTTTATTTTCAAAGATCCTTTGCAGCAATACATACATACATACATACATACTTTATTGTTACCTCCCCAAGGGGCCTTTCAGGAACAATGATTATATTACATTATTCATAATAACTGATTACAACACTTAATCTAATACTAATTGCAATGGGGCGACAACAAGGTGTATTCTTCACCCCCCAAATTGCGTACCCATTTTTTCTAATTTCTCCTGGGTATTGAAAACCATCCTTCTGCATTTTTTTGGGGGGAGGGGGTAGGGGTGACACAACAAGGTGTATTTTGGCCAAATGTGAAAGTGGTTCATGCTCTCCCTTTCTGCTGTGAATTGGTGTTGGCGAGAGACGCCTGGCAGAGAAAATCAAACTTTATTCCTTTGTTTTATGAGACTGAAATCCCTGTGTTGATGACGAATGGACTTTTTGTTTTTCATCTGAGCAGATGGGTATCAGGCTACAGATGTGTACTACAGATGGAATTCACGTAACTCTACTGGAGATGTAGTGTACATTGCAGAGGACTTGGAAATGCCTCAGTTTACGATAACCAACGTTGAATTGGAAGAGAAAACGAATATCTACAATATCGGTACAATTATGAAGCTTATTATTATTATTCATTTGAATACTTTCTCCTTTCTGATTGGCTTAAATATCCCGGTTAGTTTTTGACCAAATTTGGAGGATGATGTTATCCACCGGGCCGCGGATATCTTACTCAGTGAGCTAGCCTCATGTAATAACTGTCATTCAATATTAACAAATTGCAAAGCAAATAGAATTGTCTTTTCTTCCCTCGATGCAACTGTCAAAGAGTGAGTCTCACATAAAAGCTTGTGTTGGAATAAGGCTATGTAAATTACCCGTTGCGTGTGTTATTGTTGCGAGCCCCCCCATGCGAGCAGCTCAGTAACCTTTGGGTGTTCTGTGGTTTCTTGGGTGTCTTGCCTCTCCATTCAGGGGTTACTATCTTAATTCATGTTTTTCAGGGTAATTTAGAAAATATGTTCAGCAGTGTCATCATAACTTAATTTTAAATCGTAAATGCTCTTATTGCGTCATTCTAATTGACCTGAGTTTCGCACATTGTGATGCTCGTAGACCTTTATCCTACAACTATACTGTAACGTTGCTAAGAGACTAGTCTAGCCTCGACCCAAAAATTCGGTGTGATAATCACTTGCGGTTCGTTGAGAGAGTGTGGAAGGCCATTTTTGCTGTGCAGTTGTTGAGGTTGTTTTGAGACGTTATTAAAGAAGAGTTTAAGACGGAATCCACAAGGAAATTGAGTAATTTTAATTTTTCAGTGGACGAAAACCTTGTACCAGAATCATTTAAAGAATATTGCATTCTTTTTTTACATTTTTCAAGGGCTAATGATGTAATTAGTCATCCGCAATAACACCAAAGAAAATTTCTCATGGGAGTCAGAGAAAATGAATGTTAAATTGATTTAGTAATTGATTAATTGATTTACTTATTGATTTAGTTACAGGGTCTTGATTAGAGCAATGCATATGTGGGTTTATAGTTGCTCAGATGATGTTTTTCTGCCCTTTATCTTGTAGCAGCATTGCTGTACTTGCAACTAATAACCTCCGGTTTACATCGCCATATAAGCGAGCACTTTTCCTTTTAGCTGGCTGCAGTTGACCAGACTATTCACGTTCACATCTATAAATAACGTTTCAGGACCTCATTCAGCGTTAGTAGCAAAATTCACCTTCCATCGTCGCCTTGGTTACTACATGATTCAAACCTATATCCCATCCATGCTCACGGTGACGATATCGTGGTTTTCCTTTTGGATATCTCCGGATTCTCCACCAGCTCGAGTAGCCCTGGGTATTACAACAGTGCTAACGATGATCACAATTTCTAACAGTGCGCGTGCGCCGTTGCCCAAGGTGTCTTACACTAAGGCCATTGATTGGTTCCTGTTAATGTGCTTGGTTTACGTGTTTGGAGCACTCATGGAATACGCCATTGTGAACTTTTACTCGTGCAAAGTACAGTACAAGAGACAAAGGGATACTAAAAAAGCTGAAAAGGAGGTACAACTCACAGGTTAAAAGGGACTGACTTACGGCTGCCTTGTTCAAGAGCTTAAGCAACTGCGTTTTTGAGGGACGGACGTCAACCGGAAGTGGACTTTTTGCATCATTGGGCAGTTGTTTGGTTCAGACTTGCGGTAAAATCATCTTTATAAAAGGAAAGCGACTTAGCAATACAAATTTGTTAGCGTCAAGGCAGATAAAAAGGGAGAAGGCCTCACTTCCGGTTGACGTGTGTCGCTCAAAAACGTCTTTGCTCAAGCTGTGCCAAGTACGCGTCCTCGTTCGCTAAGAAACTTGACAAATTACTTGTCAATGACAAAACCACAGCTTCTTGTCAAAAAAAAGTGTCTCCCAAGCATTTTATCAAGCCATATCAAATGTTACAAACAACAAAGTGAGCTACAAAAAAACTGCTAGGTTAACAATTTCCAAACACCGTTTCAGTCTTCTTCAAGTTTATCCATCGGTGCCTCCTTTGTATTTACTTTGTTTTTCATAGATTAATGTTTCGGGTGGTTATTTTTATGTTTCACTCAATTTCTCGGCAGTTTCCACTGTTGGAATTTCGAAAAAACTCGTGACGCAGCTCCTTAAAAAGGCAAAGCTTGTTCTGTTTATTAGAAGAAAAAGGTTGGCATTTGACCGCTTAGAAAGGAATGTAATAATGCAGATCATTAACAGATAAAACATTTTGTTGTTAATTATAAAAATAATGTCGTCCTGTAGTTTTTTTTCATTTAAGGCAAATATTTCATGCATTCTAAAAGGATTGTCCCATTGGGCCAGCAGACGAGAGGCTAGGTGATCATAGGTAGCTCTGCATGTAACTGCATTGAAACGAGATGCTGGATAATCACTGAAGTTTTTGATTTTGCCCCATGTCAGGGATCCTGATTCCAGAATTCTCGAAAATTTCTGGTTGTGCATCCCGGACCCCGGGAAAATTTTGCTTAATTGAAATCCGGAATCCTAAGCTTTGGAATCCAGGATACCGCCCAAGGAATCCAGAATCCCACTAACTGTTAGAATCCAGAGTCCAAGTTTCACTGAAAAAGATTGGAATGCAGCACCTAGAATCCGGAATCCACGGCGTGGAATCCAAAATCCAAGACTGTCTTGGATTCCCTTACATGGGGCGAATGATAAGCAGGTGTTAATGACGTCAAAACGAAGTGGAGCATCATTATTTTCACGTATTTTTCAACTTTTCCTCTGAAAATCAAAAGTATAGCAGCAGTTAAATACATATGATAATGATGATGATGATGATGATGATGATGATGATGATGATTTAATTATTTATTTATTTTTGTGATTAGTTCTTACAACAAGAGTCTCAGCTTGATAATGATGAAGAAGAAGATAAAGTCAATCCATGTTTAAATGGTTCGGCCAAGAAAAAAGACAGTAATGGAAGCTACAGATTGGCAGTGGTCATGTAAGTCAAAGATGTTACAAAATTTCTAACGTTCTTAATAATGTACGTAGTATTTGGGACAAAATGATCACGTGATGCATGAACGTAAGAGGTCTGGCTACTAGGTTATGATGTTAGGGGATAGGGAGGAAGCAAAAAGGGGATGACACTTGAGGTGATGTCGCACGGGACGATTTGCACCGACGATTTTTAGCATTAAAACATTGTTTTGAATGGCTGCAATACTGTTCTAACATTTGAACCCTGTGTGCTCCAAAAATTGTCCTTGCGAATCGTCCGTGTAAAGATCACCTAAAGGTGATGTTACACGGAACGATTCGCCACCGTACGACGATTTTTAGCGCGACACAACTTTGCAATATTGGAACAATGTTGCAACCATTTGAAACAATGTCGCAACAATGATGCAACACTGTGCTGCGCTAAGACGCGTCGTTGCGAATCGTCTCCTGTAACATCACCTTAATTCACGAAATTAGGCATTTCACGTCGTCGTCGTGCAAAAAGGGCAAAGAAATGTACAAAAAAGCGTGAAGCACGTGCAAAGTTGTTGTTTTGGTGTTTCTTTTTAGACGTTCTCGTTGCCGCCGCGTCGTTGAATCTTAAGGTAATGTTACATGAGACGATTCGTAACGACTATTTTTAGCGCAACACAAGGTTCAAATGTTCGAACAATGTTGCAGCCTTTCGAAACGACGTCGCAACAATGTTGTAACGCTCTGTTGCGCTAAAAATCGTCGTTGCAAATCGGCCCTTATAACATCACCTTTAAAGTCCCTATTAACGTCTTGCTAAGCTGCGCAGATATCCTTGTTTTGGCTTGAAATTAAATGGCTCGTCGAGACACTGAAGTAGACTTTGGTATTACCTCTTCTGGATTGATTGTCCCTTCGTTTTAAGTATATCTTACATTTTCTCCTTGATACAAACTTGGAAGAGAAGGCCAGCACCTACGAAATGTCTGCGCTTAAGTGATGGTGTTTTTAAGCTACGCACACAAACTGAGAGTGAAACCTTTTCCCCTTAATTATGCCTTGACGCTAACAAATATGTATTGCTAAGTGACGTAGCCCTTATAGAAAAGATTGAAAGAAAAGACGTCCGGTTGACGTGCTTCGCTCAACGACGCCCTTACTTAGAGGGTGTACCCATGTCTGAGATTACATATCATGTGATGATTAATATAATCAATATTTTTGATTCCCTGAACCAGTTTTTCCTTTATGTTTTTTTTTTAGAGACAGCGAGAATCCATTCTTTCTGCGAACGAAACCGAATAAGCAGCACCGCTCTAAATCAAGATTTTCTCGTCGACCAAACCTTAAGGTAAACAGTGTGTTGGAAAGTAAGCAGCCGTGAATAAACATAGCTTGATTGTGGTAGTCCTAATAACACCAAGAAATTAGTCAGAATTTTTTAAAGATGAACAAGAGGTTTGATAGCCTGCTCTACTTTCTCTTTAGAGATCGTCGAGCGCGCGTGTGAAAAAAAAAAAAAAAACCGCAGGGAATTTCTTGACCACTAACGCAAAGGAGCTGGGGTGGGTAGAAAAGGAAATCGTCGACGTTAGCTTTTTCATGTTTTTTTTTTTTTTTTTCCCGCCTTGCATTCTTTTTTCGGCTCCGTGCACACTCGAAAAATTAGTCGCAAAAAAAAAAGAAAAAAGAAAAAAAACTTCTAAGAACAGACTAGGGATTGGAGCACTTGTGAAAATTACAGCAATATATCGACTTATATATCGACGTCACAATCATCAGAACTTAAGGTTTTTGATTTGGTACCCTACTTTTTAAATTTCGCAAGCATCGTCGGATTGAACTAAACTAATAGTAACACTGATAAAAAAACAAAAAACAAAAAAGAAATATAACACTCAATCCGGAGCCCATAACATGGAGCGAGCAACTCCCATACAAGGCCTATGTCACGGTGTTTTTACTGACAAGTTTATTTTTAGACGCATTTTAGGGCACTTTTTCTCGTGAAATTAGAATCTATAAGATGTCAAAGAGGAAACATAAACTACGTAATTAAAAGAGAAAAAGTATCATTTTTAGGTCCGTAGGTTTTGCTTACTGGTTTGTGGAATTTAAAAGATATTCAAAATTCGCGCCAACACCGTTCTAAAAATAAACTGGTCCGTGAAAACGCTGTGACACGAGTGCATGAAACTTGCTCACTCAGGGTTATGGTGGGCTCCCGGCTCAATTATATAACGTCTCTACTAACTGAAAACAACTGTGATGAAACCAACAAATGAATGATAATTTATGCCAAAGGGTTTGTACAGGGTTAGCAAATTTTCGCCTGAATCGGTGATAACAAACCAGGGTATGTTCAATGTACCATTTTCTTGTAAAAAAAATAGAGCATATTTCATGGCCGCGCGGAGATACGAAATTTCTCTTCTCGTGTTGAAAAAATATTTCACTCGTTCGCTGTGCACACTCCTGAAATAATTTTCAATACTCGAAGAGAAATTTCGTATCTCCAAGCGACCATGTAATGTTCTATTTATTATATAAACACCAATGAAATACCAAACCATTTTACTTAAATAGTTTCTTGGTCTGAGAGGTGCGGTTTTTTATGAAGCCATAGCAACGGTGATATTTTCACATGTGAAGATATCAAGTTTTCGCGCGAAAGCTCACTTGGTATTTCTTTGGCGTTTATCTAATAATTTCTTTTTCTTCACAGGAAAGGGATGACCTTGAAGATAGCGACTCCCAGCCTAAAAAATATCATTACTTCTGGGACCCTTATGAAACGACATTCGTTAGTTCAGAGACTGCATACACGGTCGACAAATACGCCAGGATATCCTTCCCTGTCACGTTCGCATTGTTAAACTCGATCTACTGGATCGTGTATGCACCGGATAAAGTCATCTTCTAACTTGCACACGTGAGGGAAAGATCTTTCATGAGATGTCAAAAAGCCGTACGCTCAAGTGGTCCAGTACGGATTTTCAGTGACGAGCGCTTTAGAACTTTACATCTCCTGAATGCCTCCAGGGCTCCGTTTACTTGACCCGGGGTCACGTGTTTTCCCTTAGATATTTAAGAATGGCATGTCATGGAGGCATAAAATCGTTGTTTTCCTATATAACAATGGGACAAGCCAAAAATAACGAGTCAAGCCGTATTTATGGGTATCCCATAACAAATTATTGACACTCACTCAGTTTGAGGAAGTGTTATGACATTTTGCCTGTGCCGTAAAATAAATAAATACATAAAATAAAACGTGGATCAAGGTTGATCTATGGTAGTACATAAGCAGTGACGGTCCTTAATTTGATAAGGATCGAAGCGAAACTACCTACTGTTATAGCGCAGTGGCCTTCTGAATAATGGTGATGTTCTGATTAGTTTGACTAATGCATGCCATGTTATCTTGTGTTAGGGCAAACAAACTCTTATTTAAGCACGGTGACTGTCCAAAGAAACTTATGAAAAGTAGTCGTAGTTGATGCGGTTTCCTTTTTTCGTTTCCTCCTCATGATCATTTTCTTTTTAGTTTTCATGTTTTCATCCAATTGCTTCAGACATTGCGTTACACATATGTTACAACCAAAGAAAATCGCGTTCAATAGCGAGGTCATTATTATCAGAATTTAGGCTATGAAACTGTTCACAAGGCTCTGGACGAATTTCTGAACCTTTGAAATTTGCCAGCTTAGCTTTTCCATTCACACGCGGAACATGGGCGGACCGTGATGCCACTAAAAAAACAAAAAAATTAAAATTCCATCTGGTTCGTAAGTTCCGTGTGAACAAAGCGCAAATATTCAACGGTTCCGTATGAACGAAGAGTCCTGTCAATGTCAAAACTTTTGTCCGATGCCGTGTAAAGCAAATGGTGACGAAAACACAACTGCCAGAAATAGTTTTATTTCCAAATTTTCAAAAATAATTAGTGAACATTGTGCTTAAATTACATTTATTTTTCTGTTTTCATTTGGTAGTAAAATAATTAGGGTTAAGCAGTTTCCTTTTCATAGATTAGTGGTTTCTTGATCTTCAATCGTGCAGGTCACTTTCAAAGACGTTCTGCTTAATATCCTCGTCACATCCAAGACTTTTCGCCATTTGACAAATGCTTAATGATTCCCTCCTCAGCTGTACCAAAAGTAAAGTAGTTAAACATGTTTAAAACCGTGCTGATATTTGGGATAAATGGAAGATAACAGAGCACTTCAACCCCCCTTCCCCCCCCCCCCCCCCCCTAAAACCCATCCCTCTTCGCCTAGGTCGCCCAGATTAACGAAAACAATGATTTTACGGTCGTTAGTAAATCCCGAAAAAAGGTTTCCGAATGTAATGATCCCCAAAATATGGGGGAAATAATAAGAGATCTAATAAGCTATACCTAAGTATATACTAAACGGATCTCAGTGATGATTTTTTCAAAGGACAATACGTTTCTCTTTTCCAAACAAAACGTTATTTTATTTTATCATTTTAACTTTCATGAAACATTATTCTTTTGTAGTCTTTTTCAGTTTTTTTCTACACGATAATGGCAAAATGAAACAACTGCTCTGTTAATCAAAGATACTAAGAGTTGCATCTAGCACATCTAGTCAAGAACCATGACGTATTTATTTTCTGCAAACGAACGGTTAGAAAAGAAACTACTAGCGGGTTTGGACAAATACTTTTTCTTCACCTGACTTTAAAAATTACAATAAACCGGTCAAGAAAAAAGGAGAAAGAAAAACTTACTTTCAATTTTCCTTTTGAGGGTAATGTAGAAGTGAGGCCCTCGACTTCCCCAACCAAAAACGTGATCCCAAGAAGAGCAAAAAGGACAGTGATAAGGTGCTTTTTCATTGTTAACAAAGAATTAACTGACAAAACTGAAGAACGTTGGCTCTCTTTAAATAACTGTTTAGGCGAGTAAAATTGAAAGTTGATCCAATGCACTAACGACCTTAATGGGACTCTTTTGGAGTAAAAATAGAATCTAATTCAAGGTCCATTTTCTTGATGAAATAACCTTCTGGTAACGAATCAGGAAGAAAAGAAAACCAAAGGGTAATTCGCTGACGCAGGTTACTCACCAGCAGGTGGTCATTAAGGTATTTTTTCCCATTTATTGGAAATAATGGCCAGTTTAAATCAATGAAAAGGTGCATAAGACACGAGAAATCCATTATGAGAAGACGCGACTTCGTAAGAGATACTGTTATTAGGCCTGCAGCAACTCAGGTTACGCGAGGACATTTAGCGCACGATTTAACCAAGTTCGTGTCTCATTTCTTCTAATTAAACAATGAGATTAGTCGAGTTTGACCGAAAAAAAAGAGGAGAAGTATTCCTCGACCAAAATGCCCAAAGCTGGCAAAAAAATAACCACATGCTCACAACTTATGAACACTCCATAACCAGCTTTGCGTGGGCTGATGCTTCTACTAATACTTCACTACTCGATTCATATCATCTCAGATGATCATCGCCAAATGCGTATGTCTCATATGTAATAGGCCGCGACAAAATTCTTAACTTATTAAGAAGAGAAAGTTAAAAGAGAGAAGCGATCATAAATTATATTTCTCGCAACTCGCGAGAAGACAAAAAAGGAGATTTTACTAAGTTAATTACCAAGGGTAGATTTTTTAAAAAGTAATGACAAGACTATTAACTTCGAACAATAAAATGTTAAGGAAAAGCTCTTCTATAAAACTCAAATATGAATATATTTAAGTGAGTTGTGCTGTTCAACTTTTACTGAAATAAAATAGAGGAGCCCAAACTCACGCTGGCTTTTTAGCTGAGTACTGTAACTCTTCTCAACGCCCTCCTGAAAGGACGGAACAGCTTTTCTCTTGCCAGCAACAAAGAAGAGAACAAGAATAGTTTAAAAACCTTTCAAGAATCATATTTGTGTGTAGTACAGTATTTTGAGTTTGGTTGAGAGCGCATGCACCTGTCTCACAAATCGTCGTTTTTAAGGGGTGTTGCAGGGGGGTTATTTTTTACAAAATCCCCCCCCCCCCCCAAAAAAAAAATAAATAAATAAATAAATACAGTCTTACTGTTAAAGCGATGCTTGATAGAATTTAGGCCATGATCTGATTAAGTTCAATGTTTCGTTTTTCTTCTGCTTATACATGTTAAAATTAGTAACATTTTTTTTCTGTAGTTTTATTTTGGAATAGGCCATTTGCATGATTACTACTACGACCAGAATCTTTTCTGTTTTTCCTTTTAGATTTTATTTTGTTAATCCCAGTGCGGTTTAAATAACAAAACCCCTAATTTGCACAAGAAAGCTTTAAACCCCGAAGAATTCTGGTCTCAGTAGTAAAATAACGTCATCGTGCAAATGGCCTGGAGCTCTTCGTGTGTTCACGTTGTGTAGCGAGGGTATGTGCCATTGTTTTTT
>OZ037999.1:22591007-22595813 GCA_964035705.1 Porites rus | reverse complement strand
ATTCAACTGTTAAAGGACTAATTTCTAAAAAAAAAAAATAATAAGTTGCCTAAAATGTAAGACTAAAATGTAAATGGACTAATTTAATAAAAGCGCTTTCCTTAAGTTCAATTTTTTTTAGGGGTTAAAAATTCTATGAAAGCTTGAATGGCAATGAGCCAAACTCGTCTTCACGCGGCCTTCAATTATTAATGACGAAGACTGAGATGTGAGAGTGGTGATGTGAGAGTGGTATTCTCTCACAGTACCACTAATCACTGAGCGCCCACGCTAAGAGGAAAACCGTCTTTGCCTGTTGTATACCTCCGTTGCAGACGTTTTGCAGGGTGTGCGAGTGTTTTCGTTCGCATAATAGCCATGTTGAAATCGCCATAATGAATTGCAAAAGGGCGGACACATTGGGGCGAGTAGAAGTGAAAGAGGGAGAGGGCGAAGAGAGGGAAAAGAATTTTTTCCCTAACCTCCCACTCCCTGTCTCCTTCTATCGCCGTAACGCCAAACCGAAGAGCCGATATTTCTACTTTTCCCAGTTCTTCCTCAGTGGTGATAAAATTAGAGAAGGCGACCACGGTATTACGAACATAAACAAGGAGCTTTCGCTCGCCTAAAAATAAGCCTGTAATCTAGGCTACCTGTTGTACTGAACCAAACATTTTCAGCACTAGGGTAGGGTGGGTGAGTCGTTGAACATTATACCTGGGCGTTTAACAAATTTGAGAGAGTTCGTCTATGTCTCAATAGTTGTCATCCCTAACGACCACTGGTCTAGTGGACTCGTGTTAGTGTTTGCCTCAAAGTTCATTTTGAGTGTTGTAAATGCGATTATGTGATAAATGATGGCGATCGCATTGATCACAACTATAAATTTCTATATTCTCACCTTGGAGCTAGCGGTTGATTCTCTGTTCGGTACAGCCGCAATCTTGGTCTTATTTTTGATGTTTATGATGAAAGCTACAAAAGTGTACTCCATAATGGAACCAAACACAAATATCAGACAGAACAGTAGGTACCAGTCTATCGCTTTTACGTAGCTCACTTTTGGAAGCGAGGCGCGAGCACTGGAAATGAGTGTCGTCATCGTGAGAACTGTTGTAATTCCCAGAGCCACTCGCGCAGGCGCAGTATCGGGGTTTATCCAGAATGAAATCCAGCTGATGATGACGATGATGGTAGACGGAACGTAGGTATCAATCAAAAAGTAACCAATCCTGCGCTTCATCTTAAAAATGGCGATCAAAGAGGAGTGATTACCTAGAGGGGGAAACAAAATTTTACAATAACTGAGCGATTTCTCGCGCACTGATTGGTGGAGAACCATGTTAGATAACAGTACAGACCACAGAAATGACGTCATGGTGGTGCATTTTGTTTTGTGTACCCTTATCGACCATAGAAATGACGTCAAACGGGGCCGGTTATTTAAACGAAATTTTTAATAAACAGAGTTTTAAGTAAAGTGGTGCGATGCTCTGGAATAATCTTTCTTGCGAGGCAAAAACAGCACAATCGCTTTTCGAATTCAAAACCAAACTTGCCTCTTTGCCTTCTGCTGGATCGCTCTGATTCCATAACTTGTATGTGTATATATTTCAAACTTATACTAGTTACTCTTCCAAGCTCCCACCATCATATATTGTAAAACTAGCTACATTGTGTACATTTTTACGTAATTAATTGTTCTCTGAAATTTTGTAACGTTTGTGAACATTATACTGCTTCTATTTGTTTGCAATGTGTGTTTGCCTACACCTCAGCTGGAAATCAGCTTTTGCTGTGTGTAGCTAACTAAGGTAGTGAAATAAATGTGTTGACTTGACTCGGACTTGACAGAGTTTAACAAAACCGCGTTCTAAGACATTTTCATTTTATTTTCCAGAGCTTTTATCTAAACGCTATTTATCGTAAACAGGTTTATGAAAGCACGTGGTGTAGACTGAAAGGCACTTATTGTTTTAAAATAATTCACTAAGAAAGAGATCTGGAGGTCCAAAGATTTCTTAAACTGGGCCTAAGTTAGACGTCGTTCAAATAACAACCCTAAATGTTCAAAAATTTTCAGTAAAACCACTCACCTAGAGTGGCAAATAAAAACATATATTTTTTTCAATTTTATTGGGCTTTTACTATGAAACTCACGAAACCCTGAATACCACAAATATTTCTGGAATGCTATTGTGTTGCAAGGGAAAGCCAATCAGGCAAGGGAAACACTAAACCGCAAACAGCGACGGAAACTAGACCCTTCCACGGGTCTTTTAAGTTATAAAAAAGTTAGCGAATAACCATCGACACTGCGAGAAAAAGCACCTTAAAATTAGAAAATTAGTATTGCTCCACAAAGTCACGCAAATTTTATTGACGTTTGTATGGTGGGGGGCCCGAACTGCCTCACCATACAAACGTCTGTAAAGATTCCCGATTTTGAAGAGCTATGTCCTCGCTAGTGTTTTTAACAAATCACTCTAAGGTGTTCTTTCCAGCTAACTTGTCCCTGCCAAAACAGATCGTGATTTCTTAGTTTATTTTCTTCTGGCTTGCTTTTTGTTGCTCATTGTTGTGTGATAAAAGCAATAATTTCATGCAAAAAAATGATTTAAGTGTGTTTACCTATATTGTATTCGTTGATATCCGAGGTTTTCTCAACACCAGCTAACTCGAACTGAGGAAGTTCCACTTCCTTGTTAACGTATATTGCAGATGTATTATCATCTCGTGGATTCCATTTGTACAACAAGTCTGTTGTCTGGTAACCATCTTATAAAAACAGAACTGTTACTGCACAAACATTTCATGAATAAGTGAACAAACTTCAGCCGGACATATTTTAACAATCAAATCCTTATTTCCTTATTACAAGTAAGAAAATCATGCTACATTTTACTTGTATGTCTACTCCGCTTTTGTCCTTGTGTAGTAGTTATCATAGCGTTTTTCTGCCTCATTTTTTAATTATTCAATCGTTTAAGAACCAGCGGGTCATTATTGTCTTCACTGAAGGGGAGCATTTGGTCCTTTTTAATGATTCCCGGTTCAGCTTAAATGGTGTACTTTTCAATGCATTAAATATAACACAGAGGAACCTCGATATAACGAACCTCTAGATAATAAAGTCCTCGTTGTAACGAACGATGTAAAATATATGGAAAAGAACCTCGATATAACGAAGCTTCGTTATAGCGAACAAATTTGGCCACTCCCTTGGCCCTTGTGAAATCGAGTTGTCGCTGTAACCCGTTCAAGACAATGGAAGGGGGAATTAAGATAGGATAGAGGTAACGACATTAAGTCTAATACAGTCATAAATGTCGACTTACAACTCTCTAATTCCAACGTACACTTCTGGATATCATGAGGGAATCGACGCAAATTCAGTTTACATGACATTGTTATAGTCAATCTGAAAGGAAGGATAAGCCTTGTGAATGCGAGAACTGTTGGCGTGACCTTACGTTTGTTTAATAGACCTTTTTACCGATACGGCGGCAATATTGAATTAATTCGATTTAAGGAGTATTATAGGATGCCCAGGGGGCATGAGCACATTTCGTTTATACTTTTGAGCGCTTTTCGGGACATTTTTTCTTAAAGTTTTCTTAGAATAAGATTGTAATGGGAAAGAAGATCCTTGTGCCGTGTTTTGATGTAATAATGATCGCCTTTTTCTAGTTTAGTATTAGAAAAATGGTCTTTCACTGTATATTTCTCGGGACAAAGGCGATCATTATTACATCCAAACACGGCTCAAGGATCTTTTTTCCCATTACAATTTTATTCTAAGAAAGCTTTAAGAAAAAATGTCCCGAAAAGCGCTCAAAAATATAAATGAAATGTGCTCATGCCCCCTGGGCATCCTATAATACTCCTTGAATCGAATTAATTCAATATGGCCGCCGTATCGGTAAAAAGGTCTATTTGTACCTGAAAAAGTGTTTGCTAAAAGAATGTTAACTGCAAGGGGATGTCTAATAGTAATGAATCAGTAACGTCATCATCAAAGTTGCATTTATGTCTACAACAATTTACTTTACTTCTTCTAGGCTTACATGCTTGCATTGCTTTTTTGTTGTTGTTGTTTCAATGACAAATCTATCTCCATTTAGCCTCCTTTTTTAAAAAGTTACTTGCGCTCAAAGTAATAAGTATCGATAGTCATACCCACGGTGTATTAGTGTATTTTTATCAATTTTATTTGATTATTATTATTATTATTATTATTATTATTATTATTATTATTATTATTATTATTATTTTATCATATTTGTAATATTAATGTGTGCATATACAAGTCGGTTTACATTGATAAATGGAGAGTAGCCCTGGAATGGGAATTCAGTTTTCCCCTGCTACTATCGCGCCACCTTTTACATACGTACTGACGGCAATAAAGAATCATTAAACTTAAACTATCTAATGAGCTTACGAAGCAAACGTGAACCGTTTATTTTGTAAAACGTTTCGCTTCGAATTGGTATGATATTGTGTGAATGGCCTCTTGCCGGAGTGAGCAGCCCTTTTCAAAAACTGATATTTCTTACCTTATACTGTAGAAGATGCTTCCATTCGGCCAGATTTGTAAGAGATAGTTTTCTGTGGTCACATCGTGCATGTAAGCCCTCTTGGTCCTTAAGAAGTACGTACTCGGAATCCAGATCTGTTTATTGATATTACTACTCAGGGTTAAAATAGGGTCCGAGGTCAGATGACCAAACGCCAACCGTTCGTCTGTCCAATACTGGCGTAGGTATATGTCGATCGTAAAATCCTGCAAGCCGTCACAACAACCGTTTTAAAACATAGACCAGA